>PVJS01000519.1:10788-126646 GCA_004027185.1 Glis glis | reverse complement strand
ACATTTGTTGTTGTTTGACTTCTTAATGTTTGCCATTCTAATTGGGGTCAGATGAAATCTTAGAGTAGTTTTGATTTGCATCTCCCTGATTGCTAATGATGTTGAACATTTTTTCATATACCTATTCGCCATTTGTATCTCTTCTTTCGTGAAGTGTCTATTCATTTCAGTTGCCCACTTCTTGATCGGATTGTTTGTTCCTCCAGGGTATTCTTAATTTTTGTTTTTGCTTTTTCCTACAAGTTCCTGGCAGTGACTAACACAAAGGCTACTAGTAGCTTGGTGCCACTCCCTTGATTCTTGCTAAGCCACCAGCAGTTCTACCCACAATGCTTCTGCATCATCAACATACATGTCATTACCATGAAACAGGCACATCGCGTCTTAGCATCACTATGAAAATAATTTGACTATTATCATACATGGATCTAGGGGACACTAGGAATATGCAAATAGCATTTTGAGATGTGCTATTTTAGAAACTGAAGACCAGAGCTTCTTTCTTCCTTTAATTACTAATCTAATATGTTTTCATATTTAACTTCCTCTACCATTAAAATAATAATGTCTGTTGCCTCTTAGAAGGGAAAAATGAAGAGAATCTAAGCAGTCAAATAATTGGCCTTGATTGGCTTTAAGAATCTATATATAAGTAGTAAATTCACTTTTTTACTACTTTCGTAGTCTCACATCATAATGTAGTTTATAGTGATAGTGACATACAAGCACCACAGCACTTGGTGAGCTTTTCCCTGGCTCCCTCCCCGCTCCCCCTTCCCTACACATGATATTGAAATTGGCATTGTTATTCTTACATATGCACATAATGTCAATGGAAGTGTTTCTTTCATTAATTCGCCCTCTCGCCCCATCACCCTCCCTTAGACCACCTCCCTTGATCCACTGGGGTTTTTCCTCCATTATCTAAAGTCCCTCTTGTATCCCAATTTATATGAATGATTGCTATAGATTTGGAGAGAAGAATGATTTGAATATTCCAAGAATTCAGAGACTATAACATTTATAGCACAAGGAGATGCAAATGATGAATACCAGAATAGGAAAGACAATATGTGAACACATTAGCCTTTTTCCTCAAATCAATGAAGCCAAGTTAGAATAGACAAGCATAAAGAGGAAAGCTGAAGAATTTATTAGTGTCCAGAGGTTGATGACGCCTAAGATGGAGACCAATATTCCCATTCCTTGGGCTCTGTCCAGTGGGACAGTCTAAATCCTAAATAAGTTTAGGGAAAATCTGACAGTAGAGGAGAAGACTTCTATAATTCCCATGAAATAGATGTTCATACCTTGTACTGAAACTCCACAGTAAGTATGGTGCCAACCGGTAAAATCAATATAGGATATGGGTCTGATGACCACTCCAGAAAACAGATGAACTCAGTCTGGTGCCGATAAGGTAGCAAGTCTCCTATAAGGTAGGTGCAGCCTATGGTATTTTGCAAAGATGAATGCAACAATTATTCTCATCCCACCTGTTTTTGCTCTGACAGTCCTCTCATGAAAACATGGGGGTTTATGTTTCTTCTAGAATCTGCTAGACCTCTGAAGAGTAGAAGTGACTTCATGTGATTCTGAGACTAAGTCATAAAAGGCAAACAATTTCTGATTGTTTCTCTTGGGTATTTTTGCCTGGAACCCAGCCATCCATGCTGTGAGGAAGTCCAAGCAGCAAAAAGAGGCTATGTGAAGGTGTTGGGCCAACAGGCTCAGCTGCAATGGCAACCAACAGCCAGGATCACCACACAGACATGTGAGTCAAAAAAATAAAAGCTTTCAATGATTTTCCAGGCTTCAAGTATCTGAGATGAAGCCCAAAATATCTCAGAACAGAAATAAGCTGTCCCTACTTGGCCCATGCTGAATTCCTTGTCCTCAAAAACCAAGAATATAAAAAAGTGGTGGTTGTTTTATGTCACTGAACTTGGAGTATTTCTCATGCAGAATAACTGAGACAGTAGAGCAGGGAAACGAGGGAGTAGAGCTGAGAGGAATCTGCTTCTGATTATTTGACATTGGATTAATTTATCATATACTCATGAAATTCTAAATGCTCCATTTTAAGTAATGAAATGTGTTACAGTTAGACATAGAATGTCCTCTAAAGAGCTCATTTATTCATATTCAGGGTTGATGTAGTTAAATCATGATAGTTGTAATCTTAGCAATGAATAAATCCATTGTAATGGATTTTTCTGGGTTTTGGCCTGGGCTGGTAGGGTGTGGCTGGAGAAGGTGGATCCCTGGGAGTGTGACCTTGGTGATTATTTATGGTTCCTCCTCCCTTTGCTCTATGCTTCTGGACACCACGATGTGAGGAGCAAAGCCTTGTGCTCTCCCTCTCTCTGCTTCCCACCACCATGCCCTAAGATCCACAGTCTCTGGCCTTACATGGACTAAATTGCAAAATCTCAAAGGAAAACCATGAGAAAATAAATCTTCCTTCCTCTAAATTGTATGGCCAGTTCTTTAGATTATAGCTGTGAGGGTTCTAAGACAGAAATTCGTACCAGGAGTGGGGTCATGGCTCTAAGTCTGATCTTGTGTTTTGTGAGTTTTGGAACTGTTTTGTGAGAGGAAATCAGAAGGGCCAAAATATGGTTAGAAGGGTGGACAGTAGATACTGTGTAAGGAGATTTTGGAAGGCAAAATGGGCTCCATGGGAAAATAGAGTAGAGGCTACAGGTGTTACATTCTGGAAAATAACTTATCAACATTTTGCCCCTGTCCTGAAACTTTGTGTGAGGCCGAATTTAAAGATGATGGACTGATTAATAAACTGGTAGAAGAAATCTCAAGACAGCAAAATAATCCCAACTACATTATGGATATTGATGTTCGCATTCATCTAAAAGCATACTGAATTTTGGGAGCAGAAAGTAAGGCAGAGAGACTTTGTAGATTTGCAGGTTGGCCGGAAAGGCATGTGTAAAACTGGGGCCCAGTGAGATGATGTTGTGGAAGCAAGTAAGATGGCTGAATGGAAGGAGGAAGCGGTGGCCATGATGGAGGCAGCAAATGGAGTGGAGCCAGTGGCAGCCTAGATAGTCATGAGCCCAGCTGTGGCCTGGAGTGGGCTTTGTGGCTGTGACTGAAAAGGGCTCAGGGGCAGTGATTAAAGAGGTCTTGACAACCTTTCCTGCTGGTGGTCGATCTTGGAACTCACGTAGAACTGGCTTTGTTGAAAATAAGGGGCCATGGAGGCTTCCCCCAGATTTCAAAGGAAGGCCTAGGAATCCAGGCAACATGTGACAGGGTCAGAATCCCTGCAAGCAAGCCCACATGGGGCAATTTGTGAAGCTGTGAGGGTGAAGCCAAGGTTGCGAGAAAAAACTCCAAGACTTAGAAACACCAGAAACATGGAACAATTGGGAAGAAAGGTTGCAAGGTGTGAGCCACGGAGCCAGGCTGGAAGAGCCAGTATGCTGCCCATTGCAATCAAACAGGCCACAAAGGCAGGGTTGCTAAGGCCCCTTGAAGATTGCTTCTCACCCCTGGGTGTCCTGGATGTCAGAAATGCAGCTGCAGGAGTAACTGCTTGCCCTGCTTGATTTTGACACTGTTTGGGCCCCACTCCTCCTTCCTATGGTACTATTCCTCCCCTTTGAAATTCAAATGTTTACTCTTTGCCATTGTACATTGGGTTCGTGTAATTTGGATTCATGTAATTTGCTTTTTATTTTCTTTTACAGGGACTCATAGCAAAGAGTTCACCTTGAGGCTCAAAGGAGACATTGGACTTGGGGACTTTTGAGTGATGGTGGAAATGTTAAGACTTTGGGATCCCTTGGAGAGTGACTAGATACATTTCACATTCTGAACTGGCATGAGCTCTTCAGGGGCCAGAGGTGGCATGTTAGTTAGATGTAGAATGTCCCCTAATGAACTCATCTATTAATATTCAGGATTGATGTAGTTAAATTATGAGAGCTGTAATCACAGCAGTGGGTAAATCCATTGTAATGGATTTATCTGGGTGGTGGCCTGGGCTGATAGAGTGTGGCTGGGGAAGGTGGGTCCATGGGGCTGTGGCCTTGAGGATTATATATGACTCCTCCTGCCCTTGCTGGCTCTCTTAGTTCTGGCCTCCATAATGTGAGGAGCAAAGCCTTGTATTCTCCTGCTTCCTACCACCATGCCCTGAGATCCGCGATCCCTGGCCGCAAATGGACTGAACCTCCAAAACTCCAAGGAAAACTGTGAGCAAATAAATGTTCCTTCCTCTAAGTTGTATGGTCAGGTCTTTAGATTATAGCTTTGAGAATGCTGACTAAGACAAAATAAAAGCCCTGTTAGTTATTTTACTTGAAACTAGAAATTTTAGGGAAAGATCTAAGGGTTCCCTCCCATTCATGTCTCTTTCCTTTTCTGACTCTTACCGCTCTAACTTAAATTCCTTCTCCCACCAAAGCCTCATCTCCATTTCCTTTCTTTTGTTCTGGGCTTTAGTTTTATGGCCCCATTGTTTCTCAAACCAGAGTAGTGTTACCAATAAAAGAAAGCAATGTGTGCAATTGAAGACATTATTGTGCACAAAATCTTTAGCTGAACCAAATTCAAAGAAACTGGACCTTTAAAGAATGTATGCACATTGAGAGCACATGTATGTGTTATTACCTTTTGAGTAATACTCTGGAAGTTGAGTTTAGTGGCTTCTCATAAAAATAAAAGTAAATGAACAATACTGAGCATTCAAAGTATTAGCCCATAACTGTCATTTTCTGTGACAAACAAATGGTTGATTATTGCTTGAGTTCAGTTCTCAAGAGAAAACAAGGAGAGGGAGAGAGAGTAATCCATATTTCAGTTTCAATTCCAACTTTGAAAGGAGAATTTGCAAGAGATGAGGGGACTTGTCTTTTGTAATGATCATAGTTTTGGTTCATTCTTATCAAAACACGTGTGGAGTATTACTAATATTTAATTCCTGATGAATCTTTTGAGCCACAGATTTGTTTGGCAATGTAGTAAAGTTCATGGATTGCTAACATTTTTAAACATATAGAATAAGATACAAAGAATTACAAAGGGAAACAATCACATTTCAGCATAGTTAGCATATGAGTAACCAATAATCATAATCTTAAAGTAGTGGTGAGTATGCACTTTTTTGATATCTTCAACATCTTCAATGTAATATTAAAGATTCTGATTTCCACTAGAGACAAAGTCACCTAGAATCTCTACTGATATTGTGGTTTATTACCTGCCTTTAACATCAAAGGAAACAGTACATTTCAGTTAAAGGATAGTAAAAATAAATGCATTTTTTCTTATGCAAGTTTGTAAGCCTCATGTATCCATGGACCTCTTGGAATTCAATGGATCCAAGCTTAAGAATCCTTGAATTATTTAGGCTTTAATATTTACCTATGGAATAATTTGTTCCATGTTTCATCCCAATATCAGTAAGTCATTTTTTACACAATTTGGACTAAAATCCCCCCAAAAGAACAATAACAACAAAGGCAAAAATAGCAAAATATCATCTGTGTCCACCAAGATTAAATTAGCAACTATTAGAATGGCTTAGTCTCAAGAAGTGGAAGGCTGTTGGCCTTAGATTTCAAAAAGGATTGGAGGAAGTTTGCCATTTTGAATTTAGGCTATTTCCATATTCGATTAGAGGAAATACAACTGAAGAAAAAATTACAGCCTTATTAGGTGAAACAAATACTGTCTACATCAAATCATACAGTCTTTTTCTCTGTTGGTCCTTCAAGTGAAATTTCCTCTTTGGTTAATTTTCTGTGTAAGTTTAGCTGTGCCAATTACATGGGAAAGGGCAACTTACTTAAACATTCAGCTCTTCAGTTTTCTCTTGTGTAAAATGAATGGGTTAAGCTAAATGATCTTTCAGGTGGATTGTGGTAAAAAGAGAATTAGTACTGAAGTTAAACATTAGTTAAAATCCCCATTGCGAAGCTATTAAATAAAATATGATTTAAGAAAGTTGAGAACCAGTTCATTACAGAGTCATTATGAGGATCAAGTACGATAACATAATGTTAGGTTAATTTTATCTTCCCTTAATGTTTCTGTAAGGCACATAGAAAGCTCTAAATAATGTGACTTCTTATCCAGATTCTAATATGCTTGAAGTAGAAATGCCTGCTCCATGTGTATGAAATCCCAATTGTTATTTACAAATAAATGCTTGTTATTGAAAGTACTATGAACATTATGCTACAAAATAATTGCATTTTTTAAAGAAGAAAAATGACCAACATTTCTCTAGATTGCCCACACCAGAAATGATGGTGTGTGGGATATACAGATTGTGGGAGAGAGAAGAGTAGAAGATTAAAGAAGAGAGATCACAAAGGACATTTTGTGCTCCATTAAGACACATGGATAGTAAATATTTGAAAATATGAGGCAGAGAATATTAAAGAATGTGAAGCATATGATCATGTGTCACATTCTTAGTGTGAGTGAGTACTTTCTAATATTTGTCTAGGACAGGAAGAGATGGAATTATAAGGTGTGCTCAACATGCTGGCCTAAATGGCAGGCCAGACTGTGGTGGGCTCCATGACACGAGCATGGAGGCTATTTCCATCCCCACCCCACCCCCATGCAGTAGTCACCCCCCTTCCACACCCTGATGCCATCTGCGCCTCTTCCAGAGCACTGAAGCTGGGTCATTGCCTCATACATGAAAAAGAGTTCTGAGAATGATGAATGTCAAGCTAAGGTTAGAGCACATCAATTCTGCTTTTTAAAAATAGTTTCTCATCAGTTAAAGCTATTAAAAAAACACCATTCACAGTGGGATTGTAAATGAGAGAATCCTTCCAAGTCTCTCAACTTATTTTATTTGTGCTGTTGATTGAGTTATGTTCCCCATAAATCATATGTTGAATTTCTAACCCTTTATGTGATAGGACTTGGAGATGGGGCATTTGGGATGTAATTAAACTTAGATGAGGCTGTGAGGGTTGGGACCTCATAATGAAATTATGTTCTCACAAGAAGATGAAGAGAGACACAGAAATCTTTCCACCATGTGAGCACACAGGGAGAAGGAGATGAGAAGTCTGTGGGCCAGAAAAAGCCCTCACTTGATTCCAACCACACCGGTACAGCCCTGATCTCAGAACTTCACTTCAGAACTGTGAGAAAACAAATCTCTGTTGTGTAGCCCACCTACTCTATTTTGTTATGGAAGCCTGAGCTGACTTATACATGTGGTAAGACAATAGGTATAAAGAGTGGTGATATACAATGAAGACATTCTATGTTAACTACTAAAATTTTGCATGCTCAGAAATGAAAGGAAGTATTTGTAATAATTTTAGGTCTAGGCCAATTTGTATTGATATAGTCTTTCTATAAATATGTTGTAAACAGAATAATGACTCCCCAAAATATCCACATATCACTCACTGAAATGTGAATATGTTACCTTATGTGGAAATAGGAACTTTGCAAGTGTGGTTAAATTAAAGATCATGAGATAGGCAAGAGTATACTGGATTATCCAAATGGGTTCAATGTAATCATAAAAATTCTCATAAGAGCGAGATCAAATGGTGACAGACATAGAAGGAGATATCATTATAGTAACAGAAGAGAGGGAGGGAAAGAGGGAAAGAGAGCGACAGAGACAGTGACAGACGAAAACACATGAGATACACATATAGAAAGAATTCAAGATGTCAGGTTGCTGTGTTTAAAGATGGAAAAGAGACCAAGGAACAAGGAATGCAGGAAGCAGGAAAAAGTGAGAACATGCACTCTTCCCTAGACCTCCAGAAAGATCCACACTCTGCAGCTAGCTTGATTTTCAGGGTTTCTACCTCCAGTACTGTATGAAGATAAATCTGGGTTATTTTAATTGATTGTCATATTTTCTACAATTGCAAAAAACTAATAAAGTATATTATCTATAAAATGTTTATATAACCATTTTTCTTCTTTGAATAACATATGAATTACACTATTGAACCAAACAGAAATCCTATTTGACTAGCCATGTGGAGAAGGACAGCTACAACACAGAACTCTAATCTCTTACCTACTAGAAGAGTCATGAAAAAAGTGGTTAAGAATTTGTATCCTTTCCATTACTTTATTCACCAATTATATTAAAGTGTTATGAAATATTAGGAGTATCAAATAATTTATTGGATAGATTAGTTTGAACCCTTTCCGTGGGGTATTGGTACTTCTTTTTAACTAAGATGTACCATTTGTCACACTGTCATTGGAAGCCAGTGATTTTTAACAGTTGGTAGCTAATCTTTTCTGGTTAATACTAACTCTAAATTTGGAAATATTACCAAGAGAACAGACATTTAAAGAGAGATGGTTTTATGATTTGCATGATTGTGTGGAAGAGTTGGGGAAGGGCTTATAAAAGAGCACCACACTTTCCAAATAGAGTCCCTTGACTTTATAACTTTCTAATTCTGGGATCCTGAAAAACTAGCTGTCTCCTCTGTGCCTCAGTTTACTCAAAATTAGAGATACTAGTTCCAGTTGAATATCTGTAACCCACAATGCTAGGGACAATTAATATTATATACAGATTTTGGATTTTTTATGTTGCATATACATAATGAGATGTCTTGGAGATGAAACCCAAATTTGGACTCAAAATTTATTTATGTCATATACACCTTATGCACATAGCCTGAAGGTAATTTTGTAAACTTTTTGGTGCACTTGCTTTTTCCCTATGACACATCAAATGAAGTGAGGTTTAGAATTTTCCATTTGTAGTGTCATATTAGTACTCAAAAGTTTGGAGAATTTTGGATTTTCAGAATAGATATGTTTCAGTCTATATTATCCCATATGATTAGAAGAAATATATGTAAAATGCTAGGAACACTATGTGCCACATAGAAATCACACTATGGTGTCATCATGATGAAAATCACCACTATGATTCCTGTAGAACTAAATAAATATGCAAGAAGCCTAAGAGCTCCTTCATGACCACAGTGATGGTTAAAACATTGTGATGACCACTCCTGTCCAGCCACTCCACTCTAATTTGCACATGGCCGGCATGACTTTACCAACTAGCCATTTACAATCCTGTTGATTATACTATGCCCACACCCCACTCTCTATAGCACAATTTTCCTCCATTTCTATGGTTCGGTTTCGTATTTCCAGAAAAATGAGTCGTGTGGATGCTTTTGGCATTTCCATTTCCATTGCATAAATGTGGATTATGTTTGGGCTTGCAAGTTGGAAGGACTTAAACTAACAGACAGATGAGGCCCTTTGAGTCTGGTTGTTCACATCAACTTACATGTTCAATCTTTAAAACAAAAACAAATATTTGAACCAATCATTAGTCATGTCATAACTTGCTGATGATAGATTACAGGGCTATTTCTTTCATTAGGAAATTTCCATAGCACATTATATTTGTGAACTTATAAATTCTGTGAGTAAATATATTTATTATTTTGTGAATGAATAACTGAGTTCATTTTAATATGAAATAGTTACAAAACACACATATACAATGTTTAGTTAAAATGCATTTATATATTTAACATCTATGTATACATATAAGCCTACCTAACCTTCATTTAGCAACTGAAGGCTACACAGCTGGATGGGATTGGAACAGTACACATTTATGCTGATATGCTAGAATATGAATCAATATATCTGAACTGCTCATTAAGGAGCCACCTCCAATATTCTGTCAGAAATGGATATTGACAGCTGTGTGGACAATAGCTATAATGTTCTTCAGTATTGACATAGACACAATAAGAAATCACCTGGTAATTGCAATGTATAGTACAAATATGTAATTAGTCAAATAATTCAACAGCCCAATATAATCTGTTTGAGAACTTCATCTTCTCACAACCTTTGAGCATAACAACAGACTACTTATAACCTCTTATATTTCCAAGTTGATAATGTTAATTAAATGTGGCCAATCATTTGAATATCAGTTGTTTTGCCATCTAATAACTCTTTAATTTACTTTCCTTCACATTTGCATATCTTGACTCCCCACTACAGTACTTATTTAAAAGAACTCATTCATTTAAGAAAAACCCTTTGTACACATTAGGTATTCTATCCTTGGACATTTTAAAATTAGATTCCTTTAATATGTTATTGAATCTGTGGTAACAGGTTGAATTTTACTATGGTCTAGTTAATTTCCTACATATTATAGGTTAGGACGCAACTCATTCGTTCCATCAGAGGCTGAAAGAAAGACAAGAGGTATGATGATGGAACTAATATCTGTTCCTCAATTGCAGCCTGAAGCTTGGGTTTTATTGACAATTAGATATCAGCACCATTTTCACACAGGTACAGAATATTTGGTAGTTTAATTCCTTCACTAATTCAATAAACATTTATAGGGAATTTCAAAAGCCTGGCACTATTTCAGTTATTGGGATTATAAATCACTCTTTTATTCTTCGTATTTTATGGAGGGAAAGGTGATTTTCATGTGGCACACTTATTTTTAGTGGCTTATTATGATTGAATTAGCACAGAACCAGTCCAAAGAAGGCCATAAAGAAATGATCCAATTGTTTTCCTGCCTTTGACATGCCTTATAAAGTTTTTATTCAAATATTCGCATTTGTAATGAAAGGGGAAATAAAGACAGGGATTGCTTTTTATTCTATACTGTTCAGACTCTGGACTGCAACATGTGCCTCTGCAGTTAAAAAAAAAAACTTTTGGAGATAGGAAACAGATGAATGAGGGGGGAATTTAGAAATAAAAAGATTTTTCCTGGCATTGTGTGGTTGTAATGAAGAGTGGAGCTTGTGTAAAGTTGCAGGATTTACAGGTGCCACCTGCCCTTTCTGATAATTCTTAACACCAGAAGGTTAGACTGCAATGGTGCATTGTACCATTGAGTAATACTGGAAAGGGTTCTTTAAACCAGGACTATAAACTTTCAAATAACAAAAAACTTCCCTTGCGAATTATTGAAACATGCTATTAGAACCATGTGCAATTTATTGAATAATTAGCCAAATCAGAAATATATACATATATATGTATGTGCAGTTATTTTTTGGAATCTGCGGGGGATTGGTTCCAGGAACCCCTGAGGATCGTGCTCAATTAACATCCACACCCTTCGCTGTGATCTGGTTTAGTATTACTTTCTAAAACTCCCTTGCATTTACATTGCCCACATCCCAAATTGGTACCTTTGGAAGGATTTTTATCAATAACCATCTTAAAAGATACTTAACCTCTAAGGCCTGCTAATGTTCAAATTTCTAAAAAGATCATGTTTGTCAATTATTTTTATAATACTAGCTAAGCCTGGTACTGTTAGCGACTGCTAGAATCCATGCAGCACAGTAACGTGGGATAGCATGCGCTCCTTCAACAGACTTCCTAGGAAGTTCATGGATCGACTGAATGCTTTTTAGTGGGAAGTGTGGCATCCACTACAGCTCAAGGAGTTTTGTCTTGTCATTTGGAATTTGATTTTTTTCTGGGCACTCAGAGATTGCATAGTTTATTTGAGCTCTGGGTCCTAAGAAAACCATTGCCAATTCAAGCCCTTTTGGGGTCTTTGATTCTATTGTACTTTCTGGTTTCTAGCAGCGAATACCTCTCTTGGATACTGCAGTCTCTAAAAGTCTATGAGCATGTTCTTTCATTGTATCATTCTTATTCCCCTCTGGTATTTAATACTAGACATTTACCATTGTTTTTAAAATGATACCATGATGGTTAATTATATGGCTATTTAAAATCTATTAAACCCATTATTTCAAGATGGAGAATGAAACTTCATTACTATGAAAAATGGATATACCATTCCTTATTTTATAAAAATGCTCTTAGGTACATAGATATGTAGATACATAGATAGGTAGTATTATTTTATGTCGCCCATAAACATAGTTGATTGTTGGGATTTGTGAAAAAAATGAAAAGATAATTCTATTACATATGCATGAATAAGACTGAGTCCTTTTCAGTAAAACTGGGAATATTTTTTCTCTTCATTGCTGCTTGAGCAAATACTGAAAGAAAGATTGTACTAAGGCTAACTGACATCCTCTTTATGATGTTATGAATGTAATTTCCATTTAGGGCCATGTTGTTAAGCTTTGAGTTATACCAACCATTCATTATCATAAGAAAACTTGCTCTGTCCTTTAAAACATGGGATTAGTTCAAATTAGAATGATAGATACTATTTGGGAGTTAATGTATAATAGAGTATCCACCAAGATTAGCATAATATTCTTAGAGATATGGACTCTTCCTGCTGTAAGTATAAATTTCAGGCTAATAGAAAATTTTATTAAAAGTCTTCAAATAGTTCATGGTTAAATAATGATGATTTTTAAAGATTAATTTGCTTTCTTGCTGTTGTAAAATTTATTCAAAAGCATAATGCAGTATGCTCTCTCCTTCTAAGAATTGTATCTTTGTATTACTATTCCCTTAAGAGAGTTCACTAAACTCTAGATAAATGCTGTATATTTTATAAACTGCCTTTTATGGCTCAAAAATGTCTATTTTCTGAGTAGGCAGAAAAAACCAGCTTCCTCTTCTAATGTATCATTCTAAAGTCTAGAGGACACCAATGGCTAGGTCAAAAGGAGCTTACAGCAGCAGGAGACTTCAATTAACAAGACAAGATAAATATTTGAGTAGCTTTAAAGGTTCATTTCTCATAAAGATTTAGATAACTATCATATGTTATATAATGACTTCATTTTCTTAACCATCATCTGAAATTCCCTCCAAATTAAATATATACATATTACATGTAGATATATTTTATTTGACATATCCTCCCAATGAAACAATTACTTTGGTGAATTTAATGGCCTTCCTCCTAACTGATAGAGCTGTGTAATGTTCGCCATTCTGCTATTAAAATATTCTAATTAAATCAGTCACCCTGGTCCCATCTGTTATATACTGATCTCAAGCAGAGAAGCTGCTGGAATCTCTCCAGGGCAATGAATGTACTTAGTTCCTTTCATGGCTCATTGGATGTCACACACAGGAGGACCTTGTTCTTGGTTTGAAATTATAACCAAGGCTCTGGCTATACAATAAACCCCAGGGAATATTATGGAGATTAATTCACCTCGTTTTACAAACTCTCAGAATGCTTGCAGAGGAAGAACAATTGCAGCCCATGTCACCGTTCAGCAGTCTACTCTTTGCCACAGTCTAGGAGAGAAGCAGGGGAGATTACCTGAGCATCCTGCCTGGTATTAACCATGAGAGGAAGGGTCCCAGGAGCCCAGGTCTGTAGGAACATCAGAGAACTGGTGGATCCACCCATTAAAGCTAAACCTGTTGAGCATTATTGCTCAGCTCCAAAGACACATTTGTAAGCAAAGAAGACTTACCTTCTTCAAAGTTCATGAGACTTGCTCTCAGTTTTTTCCATATTACTGGTTTTATTTTTTCTATTTCTTAGAAATTAGTACTGGTTTGACAGTAGAGTAAGCCAAAGAACTTCATGTGTATAATCTTCTTTTTAAAAGAGGAGAGTGACAATGGTCTTGACATGTTAATTAGGAGAGTTTGGCTGAAAAAATGTAGCATTCTGTTTCCATAATTGATAGGTGAGAAAACTGCGTTTTTCTGCACAATTGCCACTGCTATTTTTCAGCTCTAACTATTTGATTTATGGAATGCCAGATGTCTTTTGCAAATAAAAAAATACTCATTTTTATTACTCTGTTTTAGTAATTAGGTGGGTTAGTCTATTTGACACTGCTGTTCCTTGAAATGTGTGTCTACACATTATTATTGTGAGTATGCTTTAATACAGAGTTGGAAATTTAATTCATATCTCAGATTCTTTTTGGCATTAAGCAGGCCATGAAATGTAAGCAAATTAATACCAATATTATTAATCCAAATAGCTAGCCATGTAACTTACCGATATGAATATATACAAATGAGCATACACTTTTTCTCCCTTATGTTTTAAAAATACTTTAAATATTTGCTTTATTCAGGCTATTCATGCATACAATTTAAAGAACTACTTCTATGTGATTTAAAAATAAAATTCAATCCGGTGTAGTGGACCACACCTGCAATCCTAGGATGAGGGAGGCAAAGACAGGAAGATTGCAGGTTTGAGGCCAATGTATGGTAATTTAGACCCTGTTTCAAAATTTAAAAAAAAGGGGGGGCTGAGTTGCAGATCAGAAGTAGTACCCCCTTGGTTTAACCCTCAGTATAAATAAATGACTGACTAACTAAGTAAAATTCAGCTCCTGGAAGAGGCATCCATTTTTAACTCTTGAATCTGGATCTTTTAAGTATTCACCTCCTTTTATACAAATTATGTGCTTATTAGTATCTATTTACCTTGTAGTATGACTTTTTTTCTGCTTGTGTCTTTTAGTTCTCCTTGCCTCCTCCCGTGCACATGCACCTTCTCTTCTACCATTTCTCCTGATAAGATTATACATCTCCTTGGTCAGGGCAAATGCTTGTGTGACTTTATCCTATCTGGAGTTCATTTAAAGTTACTCAGCCCACTCACTTTCCCACTCCCCAAGTCTACCATTTCAAATCTTCTCTCTTTGAATTTCCAGAATTCCTTCCCTAGTCCTCTCTGGATCTCATCTAGTTTCCTGTGTTACTGAGGAAGTAAATGTGATTAGGAGAGAATTTCCATGTGCTCCCACATACAACACATTCACCATACAGCGCCACATCCCCTACCATTCTCTGTAAACACAGGTGAGGTCTCTGGGACTCTCACACCTGCCTTCTGAATTTTCCCTCAGATCCCACATCTTCCATCCCACAATAGGCATTTAGTACAGCACTTCTTTCTTTCCTGTATTTCTCCTGGATTGATATTATTATATAACACTTTTTCTACCATTTTTCCTTTTTTGCAGTACTGGGGATTGAACCCAAGGGCATTCTACCTCCGAGCTACACCCCCAGCCCTATTTTATTTTTTTTTTTTGAAACAGGGTCTCACTGGGTTCATGAGAGTCTCACTACTTGCTGAGGCTGTCTTGGAACCTACTATCCTCCTGTCTCAGCCTCCCAAGTACTGGGGTTTCAGGTGTGTGCCACCATGCCTGGTTATTTTTCTACAGTTTTTAAAAAGAAGAGTCTCATCTTAATGCATTAACTTCAATACTCACTTTTTTTCTGCTTCTTCCCATACCTCTGACCCCCATTAAGGCAAATCTCCACAAAATCTTGTCTAATCAGGTTTGTCGTCTTCAATTAGACTCTTCACATTTTCTCCTGAACTGTTCTCAATCATGATTTCATTCTTACTGTATTTGCAAAGTTATTAACAGGAAGACTGGTTCCCAATCTACATCTGACTTGAACATTGACAGCATTTTACATAATCTTGTCCTGAAGCATCTTCACTGGGTTCTAGGAAACACCCGGTATATTGGACTTTCTCCCCACGTTAGACTACTTTGTTGATCTCTCCCCATCTCTCTGACCTCTAAATTTCAGTAATTTCCAGGAACATCTTCTATCTATACTCAAACTTTTCACTACATCACCTAATCTCCAGACTTCAATTCTCTATCTGCAGCCTGAATATCCTTCCTCCGCCTCTCAGAATGTTACATTCAACTGCTTATTCAACATTTCTACTTAGTTGTCTAATTCACATTTCAGCTTATGTTGCTTAAGCTATCTCTCCTAAAAATAAAAAAGGGAAGGAAGAGAAGAAAGAAGGAAGGAGGGGAGTAAGCAAAGACAGAAGGAAGGAAGGAAAGAGGGAGAGAGGGAAAGAGAAAAGGAAGGAAAGAAGGAAGGAAAACTACTTTTACTCTTTATGATTAATAACAATTTGGTTTGACTTTATCCTAGACTCTTGCCTTCCTTTCAATCAAGAAGTCAAAGCTCTGACCTGTGCCTTTGAAATATATTGAAAATACAGAGCCGGGCGAGGTTGCACACGCTTGGAATCCCAGTACTTTGGGAGGCGGAGACCAGAGGATCCCGGTTCGCGGCCAGCCTCAGTTCTCACTCTCTCTCTCCCTGTCTCTCTCTCTCTCTCTCTCTCTCTCTCCTTAGTGAGGCCCTCCGCAACTTCATGGGACCCAGTTTCAAAATAAAGCATAAAAAATAGGGCCGGGGGCGTAGCGCAGAGGTTCGGCCCCTGCGTCCAATCCCCGGTACCGCAAAAAAAAAAAAAAAAAAAAAAAAGAAAATACAGGATCCATCAACTCTCCACTCTGACCGCTACTGTTCTATCCAAATCCACCATCTTTCCTTATCTGAAATATTTCAAATTCTAACTCATGTATCTGCCTTTGCCTCTGCTCCTCGTTAGTTTGGTCTCACCCTAACAGCCAGATTGATCAATTTTAAATGCCATATAATGTCATTTCTCTATTCAAAGGTTCCAGTGATTTCCAATCATATTCAAGTAAAAGCCAAAATAAACAAATTCCTGAAGGATTAGGCACTCTATCATCTCCCTGTGTTTACCTCCTAAGATGTCCATCTGTGCTCATGCTATTGTGGCTTTCTTCTTGATCTAAAGACACAGAAGGCACACTTTCCTCAAACCCAATGTCAATTCATGGATTCATATTCTTTAGTTCTGTAAAATGTCTTCAGGTTATCTATTGATTCTCTCCTCTCAGTTTTCTCTTACCTCTTTATAGAAGTCCAACTAATTCAATCATGGATCTCTCCAGATGATTTTTATTGTAAATTCTTTTCATATTTTTATTTGTGTGTTTCTGCTTTGTTTATTGGAAAATTTTTCAATCTTATCTTCCAAATTTTCTATTGAGCTTTATCTCTTGATTTTAATTTCCCACAGATCTTGTGTGTGTGTGGGGCTAGAATAGCTTTACTTTTTTCCTAGTATGGTTTTTGGCTTCATACATAAAATATACTTTCTTATCTCCACAGATATTGATGATAGCAGTTGGAAGATTTCCTCTCCCTGGGCAGTCTCCAATTCCACTTTTTTTTTATTTTAATTTTTCTATTTGGTTTTACCTTCACTTTGTTTTAGAGACTTCCCTCAGTTGAATTCCTATGACTTTGCTCCTTTTAAGGTAGCAAACTAAAGAGCTGCAAAGAAGTTCCCAGTGTGTGCCCACTGTGATCTTCCCCAAGTGTGTGATTCAGTTCGGCCATTTGGTGGGGAACCAAGGGTATTTGTGAGAGGACCTGGGGCTCTTGTAGCCATCAGTCCGGGGAAAATGAGAGTTCAGTAGGAGAATGGATTGAGGGCATCTGACTTCCTCCTTCACAGCTTTAGTTTTATTCTTCCCCTTTCAACCTCAGGGTACATAAACATCAGTGTCCATTTCTCTTGTAGAATGATGGGTTAGTGTTCTTGGTGACTTGAAAGCCTGCTGCACACGATTAATTTTAACTCATATTGCATCTCAGTCACCCCATCCACCCCACACATAGGATTTTGTTATCATGGGTCTAAGTCAATAGCTTCTAATCACATTTTTTACATTCTCCAAAATGGCGTTGCTTTTTTTTCTTCTACCATTTTTTCTTAATAATTCAATTGATTTGTTTTACAGTGACTTTTCTCTATATCTTTTGACCAGTTTCAAGGGGGAGGAAAACAGATGTGCATTTTTATTCTCTTTTCCAAATGCACATGTGTGTATATATATGATGGCAGATGTTATTAGAATCTATATGAAAAAAATATCTCATTAACATATTACCTAAGGTGGCTGTGCTGTGGCTGGTCAGCTCCCGGTGTGGGAGGTTCTCAGGGGGACAATGGGGGCCTGCCATCTCTACCCAGCTCTGAGACTGCCAGGAGTGCTCAAGCCAGCAAGGTCCTTTCCAACATGAATTGTCCTTCAGGGGAAGGCCTGAGATAAAAGAAGAAACAAGATTCAGGGGAAGCATGGTGATGCATTCAGGGCTGGTCTACTCTTGAAGATTTGGGGATATACACTTTCAGGAAATGGCCCTTAAAGCTGCATTGGACTTTTCCCCTTCTTTCCTGGGTCAACAATCAAGTGTTTCTTGTATTTAAAGCTGATCGGTATTCTTGTAGAGAGAATAGGGTGTCATCCAGCCTAATAGTCTTCATAAAGGTCTTCACACTAGACATTCAGATGATGATGGACAGAATCAGCCACAAGGATTGATGAACTTTCATGCAGCTACTAGCCAACAAAAAGATGAGAACATAGAGGAAAATCTCTATCCAAAGGTTAAAATTCTTCCTGGGTTATGACATTTCCTGAAAAATCTAAAGAAAAAGGCCAAAGGTGTCAAAGCTCCCAGGACCCAGCATTGTAATAAAGTGTTATATTTGAGTTCAGAATAAAAACATCCCCACGGTGGAATTAAAAGTTAAGGTAGAGACCAGCTACACGGAAAACAGGGTTTTTCTGTGTGTTCATGGTCATTACCTAGAAGGCACTTGGTTTATGCTAGCAGACACTGACACATATGCCATTCTAGACAATTTGAGATGACTTCTGGCAGACTATACCCTTGAAGAACTCATTGACTTTGGGAGAAGACCTATGTAAAGCAGGGTTTCATAGGTAGAGGAGCAACATATGTACTGAGAAAATTTTCTCAATGCATTTGAATAGGACAAATGTACACAGAGTTGGTTTATTAAATACTTAGAGGTGGGGAGACTCATATACAACCTAAGTGCAGAAATAGAGATTCCAGAGATCCCACTGGAAATGAAAAATTTTATTCCTTCATGCCAGAAGATCACTCAATCAAAGTTAACTAAGCAGAACCTTTTGCTATTGAAATATAACTATTATCTGCCCATAAAGGTGCCTGGTTGCTATTCCGATCTTGTAGTTTCTTTTCACTCTGTTGACCCTACAGCTATGTATGAATTAAAATACTTTGTTTATCGTCTTCATCCATATGGTTATTTATAAAGATACCAATGTGTCTTACCTGAGAACATACGAAGGGAAACAAATGAAATGCACAAAAAATGAAGATGCAAAGGTAAAATTAGGAAACTCCTGGGAGAAAACATGAATGAACAGAGGGAAAATTTTTAACATTTCACTGAAGAAGAACATCTGTATTTCTGTTATAGAATACTGAAATCCCAGTGAGGAATTTTAAGTGAACATATCATATTAAAAATCTTTCATATGTATGACTGCTAGCCAAAGCTATAAATAAAGCTGTGCAGTCTGATAAAATGTGTTTTAATACACACACACACACACACACACACACACACACACACACACACATACACCCAGGAACCTGTATTTTTAAATTGTGACCAACCAGGAATCCAGAGACGATGCTGCTCATCCCTAACCACATGTCATTTTGTCACTGGGAAACGAGAACAGTTGAATTTGCTAAAATAACACAGAAACATGTTTATAACACACATCTAAAACCAAAAAAATGTGCCTTAAAAATTTTAGAAGGAAATGTTGTTGCATAATATTGTTTGAAAACTCAAGACTTTTTTTATTTTCAGTGATTATTTATAATTGACAGTACTTTTAGAAAAGAAAAGTAGCTGTGTTAGTCAGCTTTCTCTCACTGTGACAAAATGCCTGATAAAATCAATTTAAAGGAAAAAAGGTTTATTTTAGCTAATGGTTTCAGAGATTTAGGTCCATGATCAGCTGGCTCCATTTCTTCAGTCTGAGGCAAGTCAGAATATCATAACAAAAGGACATGGCAGAGGAAATCTATTCAGCTCATGATAGCCAGCAAGCAGAGGGATAGACAGAGAAAGAGAGAGAGAGAGAGAGAAGTGAAGAACAAAATTCTAGGTCCCACCTCCACAGTTTCTACCACCCCCTGATAGTTCATTTAGCTATGAATTCCTCAATGAATTAATCTGTTGATACCAGAGTCCTCATGATCCAAAATCCACTTCCCTAAATCCTCACATCTGGACACTTCTGCATTGAAGACCAATCATTCAACACTTAAGTCTTGAGGGGATACTTTATATACAAACCATAACAGTGATACAAGAATGACATTTATCCTAAACAAGCCTCAATGAAACCATATTTTGAAAATAAAATAAAAGGAAGGTGTCGGGAGCTATTTCCTTGGTTTAGAGTTGCAAATACAGCCCTGAGAGGTACAAGCTCAACCAAATGCGATTGAGTTCTGCTGATAAGTGTGCTGTGTTTTTCACAACAGCTAAATGTTCTCAGAGGAGAGACTTGACCCGGGAAGGGGGGAGGAGGTTGTCTGGGAACATTCTGTTTGCCCAGACAAATATTAACATTGTATGGTGAAAGGACTTTGTATCTCTTTCTGATGCTCTAGGAAGATATATAAGGACTGGGCTAAATAAAGTCGCTGGGCAGTATTAATTGAGAGCCTTCAACCTCAAACTTGTGTCCCTGTGTGATCAATCCCGACACCCTCCGCAGAGACTCAGTCCAGGCTGCGCGGGCGCGGCAGGAAGGAAGGAAGGAAAAGGAAAGGACATATACCTATGTCTTACCAATCTACCAGAACATAGCATTACTTTTCTATTACAATAAGAAATTACAAGATTTATATGCTAGAATCATCCAGTCAATCATTTAATTGTTTGCAACATCATCATTATTTGCACCAAATTTCTAAGACTTCTACTAAACATTGTGCAAGAAATAAATAAAACATGGCTTTTTGCACTCAGGTTTTTTTTTTATTTGGTTAATATCTATACATTAACAAATCAGAAGACATCTAACTGGCATCTTGTGTGGTTTCAAAAGTCAAATTAAAGGTAAGAAAAAGGAACAGTCAGTGTTGCCTGGAGAATAGAAAAAAGATATTCTCCATTGGGTTAATCTTGACTCAAACTCAGAGGAATAAATGGGTGAAACTTGGAGGGCCGGATGTGACATAAGTAAATAAGAAACAGAAAAGAATGACGGAGCTGGTTAGGAGAAACCGAGATTCCATAAAGATTATATGCACATTGAAATGTCAAAAATAAATGTGCCTGTAAAAGAACAGGCAAAAAGTACACTTACTTATTTTTAACTTTAGTTCTAGACAGTAAAGAAAAATATTCTCCTGAAACTTCAAAATCACAAATCACCTCTCACATGGGTTTGAGGTATAAATTCATGTTAACTTATGTATTCCAAAATCTCTTAAGAAAAGTGCTTAAATTATGGTTGTTCTGGAACAACCCAGTCCTAGCATATGAGGAGCAGCCCCAAAGTGCTGTGACACTAAATAAAAAAAAAAAGAAGTAGCCTGATCCAGATATGCACAGAGGGCCATTTATTGGGGGACTTACAGAAGCAGGGTCCTAGGCAGCAGCAAGACCATTTAGAGCCCCAAAATTTGGATAAGAAAATGGAGCATATTTATGGGTTAGGACAAAAGTGACTTCATTCTGGGTAGAATGTACCTAGCTTATTTTACGATAATGTGGAATAATCTATTACATCCCTGGAGCCAGGGTCCAATTGTAAAGACCAACATGGGGCTCTACTGGATTTAGCTACTTATGGTTTGTTGGAAAGCTATATGGAAAAAAAAGGCAGCTAGGGCTGCTCAGGGGCAATCATGGCGGTCATGGCTCAAGCTGACTGCAGTCACATCAAGCTGTATCCACACACTAGTGGTGTCAGCTTGTTACTACTCTCAGGCATTTCCTGAAGTAAAGGCAAACCTTTTTTAAAAAGAGACAAATCAATTTCAATTTAGACTTCAAAAATTTTCACAGATGAAGTGGAATGATGCTGGGACTCACAGGTGAGAACACAGCAAGGTCCCCAGAGCAACCTGGTGTCCTGTGTTCAAGGTGGCACAGAACTGATCACAGAGCTCAGGGCAGACCCTCGACGACGTCAGCCTGTGGAGATATCAGACACAGGCCAGAAAATGAGCAGGTTTAATGTTTAAAGAAAGTATGAAAATATGCACAACATTGAAAATAAGGCAAAGGTGTTAAAATAATGAAAAGAGTATCTAGAAATGAGAGCTATAACTGAAAAATTGAAATTCAATGGATCAGACATAGATCAAGAGAACATGGCCTATAAAACAATCAGACATAATCCCAGAAGGCGTAACATATGGATCCTGAAAGAGATGATAAAAATTAGGTGGAAAAGTGAAGGAATAATTTTATCATATTTCAATTAATTTTTCACATGAAAAGAATGGGGGACAAATAAAAAGAGGTCCTATGTAAAGAAATAACATCTGTGAATTTTATAGCTAACAGACAGTGCACTTCAGATCCAAGAAGCAAGGAAAAATATAAGTCAAAAGAAGCCCACACCTAGACACATTGTGCTGGAATGAAAGACCTCAAAGAAAAAGAAGAAATAAAATAAATTAGAAATATTCACCTAGGAAATACAGACCACCCACAAGGAGGGAATAATTAGGCTGACAGCTGACTGCCAACTACAACAGAAGCCAAAGTATAGCAATATAATAATTTAACCTTCTAAGAAAAAACAGTATCAAAAGTTTTAAAACTCGATCCAGTTTAAAGTTTTAAATTCCTGATATCTAAACCCAATGGTGTTTGTCACCAACATAATTTACTTAATGGAAAATCTGAAAAACATTTTTCAGGAAAAAGGAAAAAAAATCAGAATGTAGTTTAAGGTGCATGCACATAGAAACATTGATTTAAAAAACGATTTTAATTTAACTATATGGATAAATATACATAAACATCAGTTCTATATAGCTTTTTATGATGTTGTTATAGTTAGATATAAAATGTACCCTACAGAGCTCATTTATTAATATTCAGAGTTGATATAGTTGGGTCATGAGGGTTGTAAATCTCAGCAGTGGATAAATCCATTTTATCTGGGTGGTCACCTGGGCCTGTAGGGTGTGGCTGGAGAAGGTCCTGGGGGGTCAGTCTTGGCAATTATGTATGGTTTCTCCTCCCCACACTCCCTCTCTTGCTTCCGGCCTCCATGATGTGAGGAGCACCCACCATGCACTCTCCCTCTCTCCGCCTCCCGCCGCCATGCCCTGAGATCCATGGTCCCCGGCCTCACATGGACTGAATCCAAAACCATAAGAAAGTAAATCTTCTTCCCTCTAAGTTACATGGTCAATCTTTTAGATTCTAGCTGCAAGAGCACTGATGGATACAGAGGTCAAGTTTGAGAAGCTGGAATATTGCAAACAGAATATGAGTTGAAGAGGAAGACCCATGCCTTCATGGTAAGTTTCTCGGTTTCTCCAGGGAAATAAACAAGAGTGTGGTAGCCCAGGAGCTGAAAAGGAGCACAGGTGTCAGAGAACAGGACTACATCAAAGACTCCATCCTTGGGTTTCTAGTCTGAGGATGGAGGCAGAAGTCCCTGATGGCTGACTCCCCACTTAGGAAATGTAAATGCCCGTGAAGCAATATAAACATCCTAGTCAAAGCGCCCATACAATCAGGGTCCATATGGTCTTTTATGTGTTTCAGAAATGCAAGGAGGTTGACAAGTGGAGGGAACTCTCTGTAGGTGACAAAGAATAAAATTATTTACATCCTGAAGCCCCCTTGCTACCTCTACTCCTTCTCATTAGCATATTTTCACTCCTTCATTTGCCCTAGTCTCATTAAAGGTAAAAGCTTCATGCTACAGCACAGGTTTTTATGTTTGAATGTATTTATTTAAAGAAGTCAGAAGGGAAGAGAATATTATTACTCAGCTTAATTTCACTTTGAAAGGAAAGCTCAAGCATCAAATGCTAATGTGTTCAGTTTCCCAAACAAGTCCCCTTTGAACGCTAAAAGCATTCCTTTGTCAGAACCTTCATCTATTATTTCTTTCTCTCTCCATCAAAGGAATAGAGGGAAAAAAATGTTGACTTTCTTTTGATTTTTATTTCATATTATGTCAATTAGATATTATAAAAGCTTTTTAGAGACAATTTTATTTTTGCAAATATGTTCAAATATGAAAGAGGCATGTAATTAATTTGTTTCCTGGAAATATGAGGACTGCAAATTGTATTTATAATAAGCCAGAGGACCAAAAATAATAAACAAAGTTGGTCATCTCTTTTACACCTATTTGAATTTTCTCCAAACTTTTGCATCATCTTTATTCCTAGCAGCCTTTAGCCAGACACTGTAGAAAACAAATTTGTACTTGTTTAACTTCTTTTATATTTTAAAATCTTACTTCCTGATATAAACACTGTAGCTATCTTTGTGGCCCTGACCTATAGTGGTTTTATTAGTTTAGCTTCTCATGCTAAAAGCCCCACTTATTCCTAATTGTCAAGTCTGCATTCCTTGTTAGATAACCTTTTAAGTTCTTTTTTGAAATTTTTATTACTTTTTATTTTTTCAATACTGGGTATTGAACACAGGGGCATTCTACCTCTGAGTTACAGCCCCAGCACTATATTTTAATGTTTTTTTATTTTAATTTAGAAAAAGGGTCTCTCAGCTAAGTCACTGAAAGTCTTACTAAGTTGCTAAGGCTGGCCTCAGACCCGTGATCCTCCTGTCTCAACCTCCCTAGTACTGGGTTTTCAGCTGCACCTGGTTGATAGCCCTTTAAATTCTTTTTTTTTAACTTTTTATGTTCATTTATTGGTGCATTGTAAATTATAATTATACATTTTGATATATGTCAGGGTATGAACATCATACATGCACACATTGCACATTTAGCCCTCCCTCCAATCCCACCCTATTCCCTCCCCCTTCCCTCCCTTTCTTGAAGGGCATTTTTTACTGATTTTACCCTTATCTTCCCTAGAAGAAATAATCCAATTTCTTTCTCTTATCTATCTCATGTTTGGCCTCTTTTATCTAATCTTCTTTCCATCCACTCTCTGCTTCTTGACTATGCAATGATTCAGAATGCAGTCCTTGGTCATCTGCTCTTCTCCAATATCCATGCCTTCGGTGAACTTGATTCCTGTTGGACACCATCCCAGTGATAATTGTGGGATTCCCCAGATGGATTATAGGGTTTTCAGAAAATTCTCAAAAGAGAAAATATGATACACAAACTAGGCCTAACTTAAACAATTATCCTGGCTATTATTTTGAACATCTGAAACATGAGCTACATTATAATTTATCAAGCATGACCACATAATTATGAGAAAAATTCAACATATCTGGTACTTTAAGATAAAGCATTACACAAAGATATTAGACAATCATCTTCATACTCTATATTTACATAATATTTTCACAAAGAACATAGGCATAGAGCTCCACGTGAAATCGCCCATCCATGATAATTTCTCTCTTCCTCCTTCATGACTCTTGACATTGGCTGAATCACTTTGGTTAATGATACTATATTTTGAAACCTGAATGGCAAAAGATGTACGCAATCCCCCTAAAAAGCCCCAGGTTTCACAGTTCTCTCATTCTCTAGCTTCACCAAAGTATTAATTTAATGAGACTCAGAGTAGCTGAAGAAGAGTCATTTTTATCTTGGCTTTTTCCAATTGGTGTTATGAGTCCTGCTCCGAAATGCCAATGAAATGACCTTTTTTGTTTGAATTGTACCTTGAAACATTTATAACATAGTGGCAAATAAAATAAAGATCAATTTTTCTTATTTTCAAAGGTCAACAAAAACACGTATTTTGTCAATTAAAATGGTGTGTGTGTGTGTGTGTGTGTGTGTGTGTGTGTGTGTGTTAGTTACCGGGAATTGAACCCAGGGACATTCTACATGTGAGCTACAACCCCAGCCTTACTTTCTTTTTTATTTTGGAACAGGGTCTCACTAAGTTCCTGAGGTTGGCCATGAACCTGCGATCCTCCTGTCTCAGCCTCCCAAGTACTAGGATTACAAGCATGCGCCACTGCACCTGGCTAGGTTATTTCTTATATTGCATAAAATCTGAATAAGTGAACAAACTTGTAGAATCAAAATTCTTTATAGAGTATAGAGTGAAATTTCCCTAAAATACCTTTATTTCACTCAGCTTTATAGCACATACTAGAAAATAAATTCAATAGTTCTCTTTTCTGAAATTATTAAAAATTATCAATGTCATTGCTTCTGATGATGCCATTGTCATATTCATGACTGTTATTATTATATAATTACTACATAATTATCACTACATAATATTTAAATGATACTTTGAGAAACTATTTTACTATGTAGCTACTTTATTTGTCATTGGATCATTATAAAATATCCTTACAGCATGAAATATTTCTTACATAGCTCAAAATTGGGCTTTTTCCCCCTAAGCCTGATGCTAACATTATTTCCATGTTCATTTGGGAAAACCACCCAATGAAAAGCCACCTAGGTAAAAAATAGAACATACACAATGATATAACAAATATAAAATCACCAAGAGAAGAAGGAAGTTGACAATGTTGAGGAAATAGTTTTCAATGGTATACTACATTGAATTAATTATTTACATTTCAGTAACTTTATTGAATCCTTTAGTAAACGTGAAGCTTTTACACTCTTCAGGAGACCAGAGTAGAGTTAACCCTGTTTTGCACATTTAGTTCCCTTTATCTTCACTCCAAATCCCACTTTGGCTTTCATTTCATATTTAAATTCATCTGATAGGCAAACAATACATATTGCTTAGGAATATAGCAGGTTCATTAGAATATATTCATAATTCAATAACTTTTAAAACCTGTGAAAGGAGGTCTATTTGCTTATGTTTTGGGTTTGTTGTTGTTGTTTTTTTTCTGGGGGGGTTGCTTTTTGGTCCTGGGGATTGAACCCAAGGGCATTCTTTCTCCAAGCTACACCCCCAGCCCTTTTCATTTATTTTGAAACCAGATCTCCATAAGTTGCTGAGGGTCTTGCTAAGTTGCTGAGGCTGATATTGAACCTGTGATTTTCATGTCTCAACTTCCCAGGTACTAGGATTACAGGCATGCGCCATCATGCCTGGCATCGTTGGTTTTGCTTTTAATTTAATCCAGGTCAACATTATCTAAAAAAATTCTCTAAATGAATAATTAAACTTACAAGTTATTAAATGATTTTAAAAAGTTCATATTACCTAATAAATTAGTCAATATTAAAATTAATTTTATGGTTAGATTAAAAAGTTACACATGAACAATGGGGGTACGAATATATATTTATGTAACATGTTGCAAATATTAAATACATAAAAAGGGTTAAATAAAGTCTCACCACAATAAAAATTGGAAATCAACTTTTGAGAAGTTATTTTTGGAAAATAATTTGATAATAGTAGATCATTAAACATCAAAAGCAATTCTATTTAATTTTACCTGTGCCAGCAAATTTTCTACATAAAAATATGGGATAGTTTTAATAGTTTATAGTTCAAAATGTACACTTATATTAAAATAATTAAAATAAAATTATTTAAATGGTATGACAGTATTTAATTTAAAATTCAGAATATAAAATTGTAAATAGACTTGGGTAGAAAAACTCAAAACATACTGCACAAAATAACAAATTTTAACATGTGAAATAAAAATAATTGTTAGATTATTCATATTTTGAGAAACAACCCATAAAATTTTATACTTATAAATGATGCTTTTAAAACATGTAAAAATAATTTAAAATGGAATGTTCAGGTCTGTTTATATCATTGAAAATTTTAATGGAGTTTGAACTTAAGAGACAGATTTCAATATGTTTCAGCAACTCTGTCCCAAAACACATAAATATGTGTGCACAAACACACACACACACATATGCACATACACATGTGAGAAATTACAGCTTTCAGAGAAAGGACTTAAAACAAATAGGAATATAAATTATTTGTTTACGTGATATGAACAATCCAATAGAAAATAAATTTCCATATTAAAATAAAGTGTCAAAGATATTGTTCTTAATTGTTACACATTTTTCAGTTTCTTTCTTTTTGTGTGTGTGTGGTATGGAGGATTGAACCCAGGAGCATTCTGCCTCTGCGCTACACCCCCAACCCTATTTTATTTTTTATTTTGAAACAAGATCTTGCTAAGTTGCTGAGGCTGGCCTTACCCTGGATCCTCCTATCTCAGCCTCCCAAGTACTGTGATTATAAGTGTGTGCCACCATGCTAGTCTTAAATATATTCATAAAAGAAAAATAAACAAGAGGGCGAAAGAAGGAAGGACCTCAGAAGTCTAATCTCTGAGACACTAAAACAACAAAAAGCAAAGCAACAAAATCTTATTTCAAATCCACATAAGTTATACCTAAGGAATACTAATAAATGAATGAATGAACCAATAGACTCATCAATAATTAAACAGGAAATAGCATGCTCTTCTTTCTTTTAATTCATGTTTATTCCCTAGTTCATTGATAGCTACACTATAAACAACAGGAAAATGAAAATCTCACTTCATACTTCTGGGGAGCCTCTTCCATAATAGGCATTCGTAAGTGCCAGAAAACATTGTAAATTTAATCCTGATTTTTTTCATATAGTATAAATGATTCTTTTGCAACTCTGCTTTTCCTTGCACACTTTCTAGGTACTTTAAAAAATAAGCAATTTACCTGCTAAATGTCTCAGAGAAAAATATGACTTTTTGTTCTCTTTGATTAGTGATGGCTTCTTGTGTTCACACGTCTATTTGTTGTTTTATACCAACAGCTCTGTTCTATGGAGTACTCCTCAAAAGGGTGTCTCTCAATCTTACCAGGCAGCACATTTTCTCTAACGTAGACAAGTTTTCCTTTGAGGCATTTGTGGAAACTGATTTGCAGGAAGCTCAGACATGCACAGTTTTGAAAGCCAAACATCCATCCATATAACATCCATGTATTAGAGCTGAGGATTTTCCTGAGGAAGGCCATGATCTTGATGCTATCAAGTTGACCAGTTCATCAGCATTATGTTCCCACATCTGGTTTTACTACTTTAGTAATACATCAAGAGTCTCTAGACTTCTACAAAGACTTGAAAGCTTTCAGTGGACCTTCCCTCATGTCTGATGACCAAGGTATCATCTTTGAGCCACTGAGAGGGGCTTGCTCTGCCAGTGGCTACCGGAGACCAATTAACTGTCAATCTTCCCAGATCTTCAGACAGCTTTGTGCCTGCTACCTTCCTTGTTTCAGACACCAGAGCTCCTTGCAAACAAACGTATTTGCTCCTCACTCTCCCTAAGTTTTATTACATATACTCCTGCCATTAGTAGGAATATTGGGAAAATAAATAAAATAAATAAAATTCCCATATTAGGACCACAGAAACAGAAAGATAGTCATATATATGGTCTGATTTGCCAGGCACGGTGCCTACAATCCCAGTACTTGGGAGTCTGAGAAAGGAGGACCTTAGGTTTGAAGCCAGCCCTTGATAACTTAGTGAGACCCTGTTTCAAAATAAATAAATAAAATGGGTCTGGGGATATAGCTCAGAGGTAGAATGCCCCTGGGTTCAACCCCCAGTACCACAAATAAAATAAAGTAAAATAAACCACTTAAAGCCTCAAGTACTCATTCATTAATCCATGCAATCAGTATTTATCCATTTTTCTATAAGAAATAAGAATTAAGTTAATTCTGTGTGCCTAGAATTGGACTGGATAATATTTATTCTTCTTTTTCTCTAAAGACTGACACATCCAACATTTTTAAATCATCCTAATTCAAGCAATGCATACACAGGAACCTATTTAGCACATGCTGAACTCTGCATTATAACATCTAATCAAAGTGGAGACAAAAGTTGAAATAATATGTGATTACTACCAAAAAAGTTTAGATTTTGGCATCTTGGAGAAACTCTTTATTGTATTATGAACATCTTTTTACTATAAAAATGGAAAAATCTGTAATCCAATATCCAAATAAATTAACACTAGAATTTGAATTATTTCAAAGAACATTTATAAGAAATGAGATGTCTGACAATTTCTATTCAACACCTTTGAACACTGTGTATGAAAATCTGTTCCAAGACCTCTTCATAAAATTTACATGACTAATATAACCATTTTGAGTCTCAATGATTTAGGAAAAAAATCCTATTGAATGGCTAAATTGCATTGGTATTAAAAAGATTGATATTTCTTAGAATTAAATAACTAAGAAGAAAAAATGAGGAAAAAAGGAGTGAGTGTTTCTATTTCATTTCTCCAATACTCAAGAATATGGAAAGTTGTGTTCATTTAAATATCAGATTTAGTTAGTTATAATTTCATACTAAGATTTTCTAACTTTATGAAAATAATTTTATGAGTAATAATTCTTTCTGTGACCAAGAATAATGGGCTGTTGAATGAATCTGCACTGTAGAGTGAAACAGGGCTTGAAGGCTAAATAATCCAATGAGTATAAATTTCTAAGTCTGGCCAATGCTAACTTCTATAGCTCTAGTGTGCTTCTCCTACTGACAACAGTGCAGCCGAGTACTGAAAGGTGTTAGAATGGAAGAGTGGTTGGTAATCATTGGATTACTAAAATGAGGCTCCTCATATAGAAAAATAAGTGTCATTTCAAATTGGCTTTTCTTGCAACTTTTATATGAGCTGCATATGGAAATCTCCTACTCAGTACGACTTTATCCTGGTCCAGTTTTTAATGTTCATTATGCCTCTAATGAATCCAGCATTCTTAAGAAGAAAATTCCATATTAACATTCTCAAATGGTTAATGAAACAAAATCACATGAACAAGAAAATCCCTAAGCAGAACTTCAAACAAAAACTCATAATTCCATTATGAAAGAAAAATGAAGAAAAATGTGTTTAATAACTGAGAAGATCTGATTTATACTTGACTATCACTGGATATAGTATATAACTCTTCTCTATGATGATAGGATCACATAAAAAATAATTATAAATATAAGATATATATTAAAAACAAAGCTTATCTAATTGAAATAGGGGCAATGTATTATTCTTACAGTCTGGACCAATGTCTCTGAGATACTTCTATGAGCCAGGACAGTCCAGGAAAGAAGTTTACACAAAATAAATCTTAAGTGAAAAAAATAATAATTTTTCCCCAAACCCTGTTTTATGAGTAGGTAGTTCTTGAACTTGGACCCACAAGGCCAGGTCTTTGATTCATTTTTTACCACTATGATTTAAATAATGCTGCATTTTTAAATCTCATAATTTAATTATCTCATTTTGTGGTGAGATACTGTGACAATAAAAGACTCAGGAGCAGTGCCTGAGTGTCCCCCTGCCTGGAAATAGAGAGCAATAATTTGTTACAATCATTAAAAGGAGAAAGAAAACATGAAATCACCATGCATAGTCTTTTTAATAATATTTGCTTATAACCCAGAGAGATTTCTTCCATAGATTTTAAATTTTTACTAGGGGATTCTAAATATATAATAGCAACAGTCACTGACAATAACAACAGCAAAATAAATGCCTCTGTGTGTGAAGCTCGAGGGAAATTTCTCTATATTCAGAAAATAGTGTTAAATTTTTTGTGCACTCAGCTGTGAAATGCATGATAGAAGTCTTTATGTTTATCACTGTAACGTCTTTGAGTTATGATAGTTTCAGATTGCAATATTTGGCATAAAAAACTAAATAAAAGTAAATAGGAAGATTCTGTAAAGAATCTCACTTAGCACAAATCTTCAGACCATAAATACCGAACACATGAGTGATTATCAACATAATGTAAGCAGGATAATCTACTGAAATGTGTCAAAAGCTTGCAAAAGTAGCACTTTATTAACAGATGACATAAGGGTATTCTAGCATTTTTGTCATCAGAGAACTACTTGGCTGCCAGTGATCTTCACTAAACCATTTGGCTATGAGACATTATTTTTTCATATGTGTGAATCATTCCATCAAATATTCAGTTAAATATAATATTTTAGAAATGCAATTTTTATGAAATTTTCTAATAAAGCATACTAGAGATATTCATTTATATAAGAAACTATTCTAGTAGTTACAAGCAATTATAAATGGTCTACGAGGTTGATTTTTCCCTAATTTCAATAGCAGGAATATAAACCTTGCCAAATAATTGGGTTAATGAGTATTATGTCTATGAATGTACAACAAAACTAACTACCAAAATGATTTGAAAAATAAAACGAATCATTAAAATCAGTTGTAAGTACAAAGATAGCTCAAATTCAGTTTCTATCTTTTAATATATTTGCTTAATGTTTCAGTGATTTTTATTTCCAAACTTGCTTTTCTACACCTTCCTCCAATCTTTTAAGTATTTCATATCATTAAAGGCTATTAGCAAAAGCAAAAGCCAAAATTTAATGTAATACATCTTGACTGCAGAAGAATTATATGATAGTTATTCATTTGTTCTTTCAACCAATGCCTATTAAATGTCTATACTTTTTTATACATTTATTTGTACATTATAATTTCACATCATAATGTAGTTCATAGTAATAGTGACACATGCACATAGCACTTGGTGATCTTTGTCAAGCAATAATCTCTGGAAAAATTCTTGCCTTCATTACACTTTATATTTTAGTAGAGAAGCAGGTTAATCACAAAACAAACAAACAAAACCCAGATAGTATGTTAAAAATGATAGATAATGGAAAGGAATGATATATATATATGTATGTATGTATGTATGATGCTCATGAAGTTGGAAATGATGCCTGGGGAAGGGATAATCATGTAAAGCCCTTCATAGAAGGGAAATTTTGAATAAATATTGGAGGGAAGGGACTAGTTAGCCATGCAGGCTTCAATATGAGGGAAAGTTCAGGCCAATAGAACAGCAAGTGTAGTCCTGGTGTGGATGGAGGTTGGGGGAGAAGAGGGGGTAGGATCTGATATGTTCAAGAAAGAGTCCAGAGATCTGTACGGCTGGACAAAAGAGAACAGCGAAATGCATAGATGTTAAAACAGTAACAAGAAGCCAGATTATGCAGCATCTTAGAGAGCATGGTGGGAATTTTGTTTTTTATCATGAATGAGATGGGAGCCACTGGAGGTTTATGAGCAGGCGAGTAACAACCTTTAACTTAAATATTACAAAGAGTCCATTAACTGCCCTGTTAAAGAGAGACTATAAGGAGCAAGGTCAGTAGCAGAGCTGATCTGGTTGAATAGTTTTCTGTTTCGCAAACCAGAGAACACTGATTTTTGTGACTTGAAGTTGTATTCTTATATATTCTTATATATCATACATAAGATATAAAACATATAATGTTTTGTTAATTTCAGATATTAAAACAATTACCCATGCACAACCACTTCGGTAAGTATAGCCAATGTTGCTGCAGATACCAGACCACCTCTCTGACTCTCCACAATTCCTTTTCTCTCACCAGTGGTCATCACTATCTTGAAGGTATTGTGTATGATTTCATGATCACTTTACATTTTGTTTGAAGAATACCTAAGAACCTGAGCATATTTTTCTTTCATCAGTTAACAGTGAGTCAGAAAAACAGAATCTTCTAAGTGTGTCAAACACAGTGAAGGTGATGTGGTGAATTGTTTATAAAATGTTGGAAAGATGAGAAGTGAAAATAGTCAAGAGGTCTCCTGAGAACCCACAAGAACTTTAATGCTGAAGCTACTACAACTACTACAATTGGGAGTTGGGAGGGGGGGAGAAGTATGGGGTAGCAAACAGATCAAATAATATTATGTGCATATGTGAATGTATCACTATGAATCTCCATATCGTGCACAGTTACAATGCACCAAGGGTGGGGGGTAATAATGGCTGATGTGCTTTCTGTTGATTAATGAATCCTCCAGGGGAACAGAGGCAGGGAGGCCACCCTGCTGCGGAGGGTTCTCAGCCTTGGCCACTGCAATTGAAGAAACAAAAACCATAAAGGGAAAATGAAAACTAGCTGCTAAAAAAATCTAGAAAATATGGCTTTTAGACTTTAGTCAAACTACCATACAGAGAAAAAATACAGAAGGTTGGAATCAAATATTGGGAAAAATGAACAAAAAACACACTTTGATATTTGTTTCAATTTTTAAAGGTCTTTTTTTTTTGTATGTTGGGACCCAGAGGCAGTACAGGCTGGCAGTAAAGATATGACCCCCTTATCTCGCACAGCCACAGATGAGCCTTAGATATGTAAGCATGACGAGGTAAGTCATGCGGCACAGCTGCAGATGTGTATATAGTTACGTGAGCATGCCTAGGTAAAATGCAACATGAGTGCATATGTTATGATGGTATGACATGTGCCATTTTGCCCAGAGCCCTACATAAGGGACAGGTCTGTAGAATAAAGTGGCTGTTGTTCTCCTCCAGATGGCAACTTCATGCGCTTTCTTTTCCCTGGGAATCTTACCACCGAAACCTCCCCTGCAACCACAGCTGGCCCCTGACAATGTGTAAATCTTTTAAATTACATGGAATTAACTTCTGGTTTTGGTGCAGATATATAGCATTACTTTTCAAAATATATTACCAATTATTGATGATTGATATTGATACCATTTGCTCACTAAAGCGGAATTCCAACTTTATCATATTTTATACTCTGTCATAGATTAGTAATAGATGAGTCATATAATAGAACAGGTTCCTGTTCTATTACAGAGGTAAATATGTTTAATTATCTCTCTATACTTGTAACTGCTCACAGGTCTTAGATCTGGTTCAAAAACTCCCCCTGATTAATCTTCTTCAATATCATCTTAGCTATTCTTGGCAATTAGACTATTTCAAATACAATTTAAAATTGCCAAGTTTTCTAATAAGTCTGTAGAAAATTATTATGTCACAATTAATTCATAATGTAATTTGGGGAAAATCATAACCTTAATATTTCTTAATAAAGTTTTATGTATTTCACGTGAAAAGCTTTATTTTTTATTAAATTTATTCCATAGTATTTTTGTTGCTTGCTATTATGAGTAGTATCTTTCTTTTGAATAATTTATATAAATCTCTGTGACTAGCAGGAATAATACAATCAGATTTATCTTATACCTATTCATTTATTTAATTAATTTGTTGATAATTTGGGTTTATACAATATAATGGACATCTTTTTTCATGCTTTAACTTAACCAGTATGCTTCTAATTTTTCTTTACTAACTATAATATCTATATTAAGTACTAGAAGCTCATTTGCTCAATCATTTAACCGATGAATCTACACTATGCCAGGGACTGCTAGACTTTTGCAATGTATTACTGAACAAAGCAAATCAAAGTGTTTCTCTAATTTTAGGCTAAGTTAAAATGCTTTTGATTATTTTCAATTTTTTACTATTTTTTAAAAATAAGGTTTTGAATTTTATCAAATATATGTAGCAGGATATTAAAATTGAACTACTTAAGTTTTAATTTCCTCTGAGACTAATGCCAATGAAGAACAATATTTTCTTCAGTCCAAATGAGTGGAAAGAATATGGACGCAAGACCTGGAAGAGACGCAGCTAAGATTAAGTCATGCAACAGGTACTTTTCCTCATTCAAATGAATGCATTGTAATATGCTAGGAAATTTGAAGCTCGCTAACTTTCTTTAAAGTAGAATGACCTACCTGAAAATTTATAATGGTATGATTGCTCTTTCTTCTCTTGGGTTGAAATTAACACTTCCTGATTATGGAGACCCAACGTCAAGGAATTAATAATGCATGTTCTAGTTGGTAGCTTCCAATGGCATCTTACCAAGACGAATATAAATCCTTCTTCGAGGGCAGTATTTATAAAGTAAGATGTCAAAATGCTCACACAAGGAAAAAAGACCCTGTAAGGGAATACTAATAATGATGAGACTCAAGTAATTTAATTCACCAAGTAATTCAGATTGTAATAATCAGATAAAATGCAAAAATACTGAATATGAAATTACTGTTGATACTTCTCCTGACCTTCTTTTCCATCTTATCTTAGTCCTGAGATCAAGGCAAAGAGCAAATATTATCCAACAAAAAGGGACAAATAAAAATAACTTTGGGAAATGAAAACAAACTTATATAACCTTAAAATTCAACATTTGGATTAAGAGCAGGTTGGGCACAAAGGTAGTGACATGGAAATTGGACAGAAACAGAAAAATAGATGGTAGGATAAACGAGATGAAAGAGTGACTGAAAGACATTGGATCTGGACTTCGACTGCTGAGTCGTCTGGTTAAGGCTCTTACTCCAGAGAAGAATTGAATTTGCTCAGCATGAGACCATGGTATCTATTCCAGCATTTCCTAGACCATGACAATAACATCAATAAACACAAATCTAAATTCTGAAACTATGTGAGGGAGTTATATATAAATCATCTGTGAAGTAGTTTTTCCCCTTGAGACCTTGGCTAATGCAGATAAAAAAAATATATCCTTATAATGGAAATTCTTTTTTATACTGCTTCTCTTTGCCAACACTGTAGTACCTTGAAGGTTACAACTTTTTGTGATGATTCAAATTCCCATCTGGTTTAGACTAAGGTTCAATTTCCTGCCCCTCTCCACACACACTAACATCCAAGCATTTAGATTATCACTTTAGTGGCATATACCATCAGAGCTGGTGGCTTCGTGGACTCTTTAGAAGGCTGGGCCACTCTGAGTTACCATATTTGGAGACATTTTATTTGGTGCAAAAGTTTGAGTGCTTCCATGCTAATCATGGTGCTTTAAGAAGTCCTTGGGGGGAGGAACACAATCTCATGGAAGTTTCGTCCCCAATAAAAATCATTTTAAACTTTTTTTTTGAAGAGAGCAAGCTGGGTCCCTGCTCAGTTTTGTTTTTTTAGGCTTGATGACTTTTTTTATTCTCTTGGAAGCTCAGTAAATATTTAATGGAAAGTTCTAGAGATGTTCAGAGTGAAAATTTAGCATCTCTAGTATGGTCCAATATGGAAATACAAATGTTTAAATATGTGTTTCATATTGGTAGGGTTTGGCTATAGAATGTCCCTCAAAAAAGCTCATGTGTTGGCAATACAAAGTTAAATAATCGAATCGTGAGGATTCCAGTATCATCAGTGGAGAGACCCATTGAGGTATTAATAATTTAAATGCATGTATCAGGTTGTAACTTAGGTCAGGTGTGACTGGAGAAGGTAGGTCACTGAGGGGGTGGCCTTCGAGATCATATATGTCCCTCATCCCCGCCTCCATGATGTGAGAGCAACACCCTGATGCTGCTGCTGCCATTTTGGTTTCAGAGCTGGCCCTGAAGACCGAAACCTCTGAAACTGTGAGCCCTGATAAACTGTTCCTCCTCTAAGTTGTTCTTGTCAGGCCACAGCAATGCAAAAGCTGATGAAAACTTATAATTTGACAATAATCCATGAAATATGGGATATAAACATATCCTGACAATGCCAGTGACAATTTTTATCCTGCACTATCTCAAAATTTCATTGACAGGGCATGGGCATGGTGGTACATATTTGTGGTCTCAGTACTCTGGAGGCTGAGACAGGAGGATCATGCCTTTGAGGTGTGATCACCCTCAGCAATGAAGTGAGACTCTCAGCAACATATCGAGGCTCTGTTTCAAAACAAAAAAGTAGAAAGGGCTGGGGGTGTAGCTCAGAGGTAGAATGCCCCTGAGTTCAATCCCTAGTACCACACACACGCACACAAAAAGAAAATTCATTCTCCATCTTTGGAACAAATAGTATTATTTTTAATTGTTATGGGTTAATAAAGCAATAATGTTAACATATGAATCATGTAGGTCAAGGAAATATTAAATATCATGTTCTGCACAGTATTCAAATAAAGAAAGATGCTGGGTGGATTGAACCTGCAGCAGGTGGACATGCTGAAGTCCAACAATATTACACTGTCATAGTGAAGAACACATTTATTCCATGAACCTCAAATTAGTGCATGAAAAATTACCATTTCAATGTGATGTTATTGTGTGAAATGTATTCTGTTTATAGTGTTATTGATGATTGAAATGCATGTTGACATATTTTATATGACTTATAAATGGTAGTAATTTTTACATAATTTTGTTCTTTAATATATTTTGGTGATATTACCAAATTCCTCTTAACTCTAATAAGCTTAACAACTCTAACAAGCTTCAGTGGCTTATTAATAAAATGCTACATAGGAAGTATTTGGGATATTGAACACTAAATAATACAAAAAGTTTTATGATAGACTCCTTTAAAAGTTAGTTTAATATTTACTTGGAGGAAAAGCTGAATATTACAGTGTAGACAGAGGGTTCTTTCTGGTACCTGATAGGTAGCAACTTTGCCTAAATAAATAAATTTAAGAAGTTCAAGAATGAGTTATGAGTTCTGTATACCATATACATAATTGAAACATACAATAATAACAATAGATATAATTTTTGAGTGCTGCCTATGTCCAGGATTTATGGATATGTATTGTACCTGTTTTAGCTTCTTTAATCCTCACCTATCTCTGATGGGGAAACTGAGTCTTTGAAAAATAGCAGAACATATCCAGTATCCCACTGCTAACCAGAGCTTGCTGCCTGATTGTTAAACTCATAATCTTTGTCATGTAGCTTCTTAGATAGAAGTCAAGAGAAGGAAGGAAGGAAGGAAGGAAGGAAGGAAGGAAAGAAAGAAAGAAAGAAAGAAAGAAAGAAAGAAAGAAAAGAAATGATGTGTGTTTATAAGAAAAAGATTGGCCCCAATTTCCATTTTGCCATTTGCTAGGGCCAATGACGTATCCCTCCTTTTTGTGTTTTGGTCTCATTATTTGTAAAAGAAATCATGTCTATTCATTAAGCGTGGTATAATAATTATGGTTATAGACAGTCAAAACAGTGTGGCTATGATAGAAGTTTCTTCACCTTCTCTAATGGAAATTTCCCAGCCAGTCTCATTTCCTCTATTCCTTGTTGTTTTCTTCCGATGTCTGTGGTCTGAGTTTCACATGCTCACAGTTTCCCTTTTTGTATTTGCTGTCCTTTCCTCTTTCTTTTCAATATATATTTTTTATTTTCCTTTTGTATCTTCACTTCTCTGAATCATTTTCTTCTCCTGCTTAACTTCTGCAGTCCCACATTTCCTTCTTGGACAATTCTATTTTCCCCTTGGTCTTAACTCCTTCAGATAACTTCTCTATTTATAGTTTTACAATGCTATTACACTGCACTAACAGGGTCATTTGGGAGGAAAGATGTCAAGCTATTTCATTTTGAAATGCCCAAGAAATGTGTTACAATTTATTTTTCCCTTCCTACTAGTCATTATATAAATTATTGCTTTAGATGTACACTATGTTCAACAGTAAAGAGAATCTGAGAAAGTTTGAGTTATATATGAAAGCTTGCTATGGCTGTTCAAATAAAATTACTGTGATCCCAGCAGACCACAAAGATGGGGTGTATGAAAAGAAATCTTTTTAAGCTTAATTAAAATCTACTGCATGGCCTTATAGTAATACAGTCAGACGTATGCCCAGTGCTATTAATGAATATCCATTAATATTAATTCTGTTGCATAAAACAATTATTTCAAATGAACCAATTTTTCTTTATAGTACATGTTCCAATTATATTAATCTTTGATTCTCACTGTAATGCCTAATAAGCAGTACCAAAAAAAAATGGATGGTAAAAATGCACGAACACATTGAAATAATCTAAGAATTTCAAATGTAATTCAGGTTACGTATGTGAATATTCTAATCTTTCATGTGTCAATTCAAAATTTGTGCCTCTTTAAAATGTGATTTCTTCTTTGTTGCCTGAGATTATTTCCTCCAAACCAAGAAGACTTCCAGAATAATCCCAATTAAGTAAAGCTAATTTCAGAAACAGTTTTATAAGTATTTAGAAACCAAACCCTTTCATTCTAAACCATGGCAAGTGACTCTGCACTAATATTGTCTGACAGTGACCTAATTAGAGTCATTTGCATACTAATGAGACTTTGAAGGAGATAAGCCATAGCATGCTTGTAATAGATAATTAATTTGTATTTCAAAATAAGCTATGGCTATTTAACAACAACTCAAATGACACATTGAATTAAAAGAGTTGTTCAAGTTACTTCTTAACAATAAACTACTGTTACAGCTTTTCAATTTTGCTTAAACCTCAGACTGATGAACACACCCATGTACCCATGTATATTCATAAGGCGCCTCCTCATTAAGTGCGTAATTCTCAAATTCATCTTCGAGCTACTATCTCTCTTTGCCAAGAAACTTGGAATGATTTATGTATTCTTAATTAAAATATTTTCTACTTACATTGCAATGTGTGCCTGAAGAGCGTGATGCACTTTTCAAATAATCTTACATCACCTCCTAGGATGGTAATTCCCATGATTTCCTGGTTGGAATGGGAGCGCTGAGAGGTAAGGACTTTGGGCACAGGAGACAAATCAAGCTGAGCCAGGCCTCCCCTGCGGCAGCCTTCTGCACTCTCCCTGCTGCCTCCTGCCATGAAATAAGACCTGCAGAGCCATAAATAAATTGACCAGGACAAGTAATAAACTTGTTCAACACGTCCAATAGACTGGCCCTTATTGATCATTGAAAGCATAAAAATATCTCCAATCATTCAGCAATCGCTGCGACTGGAAACAGAGGAGTGCGCTGGGGTGATTTAAACAAGGCCTTCCTCATCTGACCCATTAATCTCTCTTTCATTTAAGTTTCAAACTGTAACTGCGGTTTATTTTCATAAAGATAAGTCGTCCTACAGTACAGCTGTTCTGTTATCAATTACTCTATGCCTGGCAGTCCTGAAGGGGAAGAGAAAAAACACTGATGACATAATTGCGAGTGAATTATGAAAGTAACACGGGCCTCCATCCAAGAGAAATTTCCAATTTTCACATAGAAGAAAAAAAAATGTCCCACTGTCCCCCAAGGGCACATTCAACACAGACACTCGCTAGTGTTATTTATGTAGACTCTGGGAAGTAGGTCAAGATTAGCCATTGTAGAACTCTCAGGTAAGCAGGAAGAGGATCGTAGTACATAGCCCAAGGAGGGAGAAGAGGAAAGGGGCGTGTGTCAGAAACTCTAGTTTTACAGCCAGTCACACAAACGTGGAAACCCAGAGTAATCTCAAAGGTGAAAAACCCTTTCTCCTTTATAACCTGAAATATATTTCATTGAAATTACAGATTTGCAGTTGTTTCTGTGTCACTGTTCCAAAAACCATCATAGATCCCAGGGCTAGAAAACACAGAAAGAGGCTTATATGATGTTTCAGTCTTTATTTTAAAACCTGAAAATAAGTTAGGGTATTTATTTTCCAATTTACACAGGGGAAAAACCAAAACCTGAAAGAGGTTAGGTGATATTCTTGAGGTCACAAATAAAAAGCAGTGCATTGTGTAACCTAAGCGTCTACATAAAGGATGTTAAATTACCTATTTTTCTTTAGATTCACCTAAAATGCTAGAATGAATCAGGTTGAAATCCTTATGTAACACTTCATTTGAGCAGGTAAGTTCTAGACTTTTTTTATTTTATTTATTTATTTATTTATTTATTTATTTATTTATTTATTCATTTATTTTTGCGGTACTGGGGATTGAACCCAGGTGCATTCTACCTCTGAGATACACTCCCAGCCCTATTTTTTATTCTTTATTATGAAACAGGGTCTCACTAAGTGGCGGAGGGCCTCACTAAGTAGCTGAGGCTGGCCGCGAACCTGGATCTTCCAGTCTCAGCCTCCCAAGTACTGGGATTACAAGCGTGCCCCACCACGCCTGGCTCTAGACTTTTTATTTTAAAACCCTCTTGGAATGCCTGCACTTGTGAACTCCTGATCACACAAACATTGTAAGTAAAGACCAAATTAAAAAAAAAATACATTTTACTAATTTGACTAAGACCGGTTTACTCATATTTGAAGTATATGTGTTTATTTGATATTCTATATCAACTGTAACAAATAATTGATACTGTGTATCAAATACGATCATCAGGCTACAATACTCCATCTATTTTTCAAACTTTAAAGTGACCTAAGGTTGATTTTCTGGCACAGACGAGGCTGATTCTGCCTTGCTCTGAAGTATCAGTTTCATCCCCAAACAGGCGTGAGCGTGGGTAGTGGTCCTATCCTCAGATCTTGGGATGGCTTGACACTGTGCCTCGTTTGGACTTTATGCACGCTGCTTCATGGATGTGCTCACGCCGGTACTCAGCTGCTCTTGCTAAGCAGGTATCGCTTCCAAGAAGATCGTTGTACTTCTGGGAGGGGAAAACAATGCTGTGTGGGCTCGCAGCTGGCAAAGCGTCGTCCTACTCATGAAGCCCCTTCAGGATACTGGCTTCGGCGTTTCAGAATTGTCAGGGAGCTGCGAAGTATTGCTCTAAAAGTCACCTTGGTGCGTGTGCTGGTAGTAGCAACACATCCCCGAAATGACATTTCCTTCTAAAAACGTCATACTTTCTGTTCAGTTCAGATAAAAATAGCAGAGGCCTCCAGCACTGTTTCACATTTTATGGTCTCATGGACAAGCACAAGAAGTTTCACATAAAACAACAAAAGGCATCAAGTGTTCATTTAATTGTACAGAATGTCAGGATTTTCCTGTGTTATCCCCCTCAGTCTAAATTAGATCCACATAGTTGCGGTGTATCTGCACTTGCCATGTCAGTCGTGTAGCTGAGCAGCCTCCTGGATGCCCAGGGTTGGTCTCTACACTGCAGAAATGTTTTCTAATACCGGGTATTAACCACAAATGATTCTAGAAGAAATAGAAAAAGAGATTCAAGGATGCAAGTTCTTAGTTTTTCTGAATGCTATCCATAAGGATGGTTAGCTGTTTGTTTGTTTTTTCTTAATTGTTAAACTGATAAGCATTCTAGTCTGGATATAGCCTCAGAGCTTTCCTGGACATGTGGCACTAAAGTTTGAATTCTGATAGGACTGGGGAGTTTAAGAGATCAAGATACATCCAGAAAGTAGACTAGTGACAGTTATTGATCTAGAGATGGCGGCGCACGCTTGTAATTCCAGTACTTGGGAGGCTGAGACTGGAGGATCTGGGTTTGTAGCCAGCCTCAGCTACTTAGTGAGGCCCTCAGCAACTTCACAACTTAGTGAGACCCTGTTTCAAAATAAAGAATAAAAATTAGGGCTGGGGGTGTAGCTCGGAGGTAGAATGTGCCTGGGTTCAATCCCCAGTATTGCAATAAAAAGAAATAGAAATGAGGATGTCACCTTTTTTGTTGCTACAAAATTGAGATCTAAATATTCTAATCCAGTTCTTGATAAAGAAATAAAAATGTGTCTTTAGTGCTCTAAAATAATTTAAATCGCTGTTTCAATAATCCACTTGAGGAATTTGCAAATTGAAAGGAATATTAAGTCTTTGGTTGTTTTGTTTTGGATAATTTCTAAGGGTTAGACATGAACTGACATTGAAAACCATACAGAGGTGGTATGAAATTATGTTTATAAGAGCATATAAAATAACATTTTATGCAACATACAAGTTTAGTTTTGTTATCTCATTCCGACATGTCAAAGAAATCTGAATAGAATCAAGACTAATTATTTTAAACAATTGTATAATACTTTAGATAGCTTATATCTTGTCATTTAGAGCCCCAAACTCTCTGAATGATAAATAAGGCATGGGTGTTATTAAATTTAATTTAAAGGAATCTTCATGTAAAAATGCAAGGATGTAGCAGCAAGTAAATTCACTATGAGATTTATAGTTGAAAAACAATATTGTGCAGCCAATAAAGCGTATTTTGCTAAAACACTGCTGACATGAGAAAATAAATTGAGAAGGACAGAAGGAGAAGAGAGAGATAAATAAATCACTACCACCACCCAGATGGAGAAAAGAAACTGGAAAACATAAAACAAAAGTTTAATAATAGTTACCTATTGTAGATGGAACAATAAATAGATTTCTGTTTTAAATGTGGGATTGTGTTTTCTGTTTCTGCATTTCTCCTAGAAGCATTTCAAGTCATGTTTATCATTAGCGCCATGTTGGATTTTATTAATTATAAGTAACAGTAGCTTCTGGGAAAGGTCGCACTGCCCTCAATGATGTCAACAAAGTGCTTTAAATACAGTTTCGGACTTTGCATATCAATTTAAATACAGTAATCTGAATCAAGATAGGATAAAACTATAAATGAGAAATTATTACCTATACAATGTGGGCAATCAACACAGATTTATCTTTGCATTCAAGCTTCACGTAATTTTCTTTGCGTTAATATTTTTAAATGATTTCTAAATTCTTAGGCCTGTCGAATTATGCCAAATTTAAGATTAGGATTATCGCCGAGTAGTTTCTCTGGAGTGGAATTTTAGGGGCTAGACTTCCTCACTATATAGCAGCACTGGCGATTAATTAGGTGATGCTTATTGTTTCTACATATTTAAATTGAAAATATTTTCCTTGGAGGACTGTACATTAAACCTCTTTCAGGGTCCTTGAACACTGATGTTGGTGTGACAGCAGATCTTCAGTAAACACCTACCAACCAATAAGGCCATTATCCATTGAGTCTGAGCTTTTCATTCAGCACTATCAAGAAAAAAAATCTGTTTGAAAATTAATTATACTCAGAAATAAATTTTAATTTTATTTTTGGAAAATAGAAAGATCATACAAGTAATAATTAATAAATATAACTAAATTATGCCAGTTCAGAAATAAAATCTGACTTACTGAGAAGTAAAAAAAAATGGAAACAGTCTAAAATTGATGGGAATTACTGAAAGCGTTAGGAGCCACAAAAGAATCCGATAAAGTTCAGGTGTCAGAGATCCAGGAGGAGTTGAGAGCACAATGCAATGAGGGGTTCTGGGGGGCACTGGGAAATGGGGAGGTGGACGGGGAGCAGAGTGGGGATGGCCTTGAAGGGGAGAGAGCCTTTCAGCTGAGGAGTCCACAGTGGTGCCACCAAGGTCTATTGTTGTCAGCTGAAGAGAACCTGAAAAGCCACATGCGCGATTCACCGCTCTCCACCAATGTGAGCCGTTCCCAAAGCCAGGCCATGGAGAAGCCAGCTGGACCACCAAGGACAGGGGGGACACCTTGTCAGCATGGGGACAATTCTCCGTGCCCTTTGCAGCAGCTCCACAGAAAGGGCTGGAGGACGCAGGGTTCTGAAAGCCACTGATGTAGCCCACCCAAAACAGTGGACTTGTGAAAATAGGGCAACTTGTGGTGAATTACTTCAGAAGAGACGGCCAGCCGCATACGAAAGCTCTAATAGAGTTGTTATTGTATATTTAATATGACTTATAGATGCCTATAAAGCGGCTTAATAAACAAGTTATGTATAAGACACAACTTGACAAGACATTTTAACAACACAATGTTAAGGAGCAGACACTTTGAAACAATAAAAGTAAATTTTCATTTTTTCTAATTATTTTTAGCTAGCAACGGATGCTACAGACATCTTTATGTCATATTTGAAGTGCTAGTTGTCCATGCCTTACCCCATCGGTGGTCTTTGTCCAATTTCACTGCAGAGGGTTAACGCATTCCTTGGCATAAAGCTGAGAATTGGACAGAGTAGAGAGCCAAGGAACTTGATGGAACATAGGAGTGTTGTTATATTTTGGTGCTGAAATGTTATTTCTGCTCAATCTAAATATAAGCCAGGCATGGTGGTGCTCATCCGTAATCTCAGTACTTGGGGTGGGGGGCTGAGACTGGAGCATCACATGTTTGAGGCTAGTCTCAGCCACTTAGCAAGACCCTGCTTCAAAACTGAAAAAAAAAAAGGCTGGAGGTGTAGCTCAGAGGTAGAGCACCCCTGGGTTCAATCCGGAAGGAAGGAACGAAGGAAGTGGGGGGAAGGAAAGAAAAGAAGATGCCCAATTTTGTATGATCAGTGAGTTAAGAATGTTTCAATATTTTAAAATAGTTGGAAAAAATTGAGAGAAGAATAGTATTTCCTGATCTGAAAATTACAGAATATTCAAGCCTCTGTGTCCATAAATAAGGTTTTGTTTGTACACAGCCACACCTGTCGCTTACATGTCGTCTCTGGTTGCCTTCTCTCCACAGGGACACAGCTGAGCAGTTGGATGGAGACCTTCTGGCTCTCAAAGCTGAAAATGCTAATCTTCATCCTCACAGACAGTTTGTCTCCTCCTCGTCTGAATAAGAGAGTCATATCAAAGTAGCTACATTCAGATGCCTTGTTTTAGAAATATTTCCAGGGCCGGGCGTGGTGGCGCACGCTTGTAATCCCAGTACTTTGGGAGGCGGAGACCGGAGGATCAGGGTTCGCGGCCAGCCTCAGCTCTCGCTCTCTCTCTCCCTGTCTTTCTCTCTCACTCTACCTAGTGAGGCCCTCAGCAACTTCGTGAGACCCGGTTTCAAAATAAAGCATAAAAAAATAGGGCCGGGGGTGTAGCGCGGAGGTAGAACGCCCCTGGGTTCAATCCCCGGCACCGCAAAAAAAAAAAAAGAAATATTTCCAGAAATATTTCTTTAAGGATTCTTTAGTATTTTTGTAAAGGCAAGAAAGAGTTGTGCATACTTTCCATTTACTTTTCCCCTCCAACTTCAAATATGGCCATAAATATGATTGTTTCTTACAAAATTGAAAGGCATTGGATATCACCTGTATGTTGCATGTGTTTTAGGATAAAAGAACTGTTTGGGATTAGCTCTATTCTCAAATTTCCCTGCAAAGTAGCTGAGAAGCCTCTTGTCATATATTATGACCATAATATCTAATTATTACTTCAATCTGTTTGAATAAATAAGCAACATTGAACCAATGACTATAGCAAGTTGCCCAGTTTTTAAATATTAAAATTTTTCCTGAAAATTATTTATTTATTTATTTATTTTGATTTTTTTTAATTTATATCCATTTACTGGTGCATTGTAATTATACATTTGATAGGTGTCAGGTTAGAAGAATCATACATGCACACATTGCCCATTTAGCCCTCCCTCGAATCCCACCCCATTCCCTCCCCGTTCCCTCCCTTTAGTGCTTTGCATAGTGATTGAGTCTTATAAGTTTGTATATATACGTCATGCGCTTTAGTGTGTTTCCCTCCCCCCCCAGCTCCCTCAGTTAGGTCATCTTCTTTGTTCATCTAAAGTTTTCTTCTTCTTTGTCTGGAGTCCCTTCTAAATCTCCTTCTCTCTAGCTTCCACATATTAAGGCGAACATCTGACTTTTCACTCTTTGTGCCTGACTAATCTCACTTAGCATAATGTTCTCTAATTCTTTCCATTTCCCTACAAATGGTGCAATTGTTTTTAAAAAAACTAAAATATAGTTTTATTTTTAAAAATTTTTTAAATGTGCTTTTATTGGTGTATTGTAGTATCACATCACAATCGATATCAATTTGATATTAACATACATGCACACAACTCTTAGTGTCCCCCTCCTCCCCCCCATGTGGAGTACCAAGAATGACGTTGGTATATTCTCATATGTGCATATTGTTTATGATAGTAATTCCATTGATTCATTTCTTTCTTGCCCTTCCCTTTCCCTTAGACCATTTCCCTAGCTCCACTGAGGGTTCTCCATTATCGTCCAGAGTCCCTTTTGTGTCCCCACTACTCCCCAGGTTGCGCATATTAATGAAAACATATGACCCTTCTCTTTAATGGAGAATTTTTAACCATTGTTGAAAACACCAAAATTGGTGATCAACAGAGGGAACAGAAGAAGTATTGTAAACTTTATTACAGAAATATGAGCCAAATTAAGTTCCAGATAACTACTGAAACAAAGATTTACAGATGACATGCATCCATTTTCAAAACAAGAAGCTTCAATGGCATGGGAATTTTTAAATTAACTTTAACCTGCAATATATTCCTTTTTAATCCCTATGCCTATCAATTAAAATGAGATAATTACCTTTTTATCTTACTAGACAATGTAGATATATTATGGTTATATAAAATTAAAATGAAAGTCTAATAGGACATTTATTTTTAATTTCATAAAAATATTTGTATCAACATGACTTTTTTAAATTTTACTAACACTGCCTTTTAATATATATGTGGGAAATATATTAGCTGCATATTTAAATGCAACCTATTTGTAGCAAACACATGAAGCTGAAGGCTAAAAAATATGTTAAACAATTACATGTGTGCGTTAATATTGTCTCTTAACAGAGAGGTTCTACAGGAATCAGACTAAAGTTAATCAAAACTAAAGTTAATCAAAAGTATTTTTTGTGAGTTATGACACATTGTTTTTGAAATTCTGTTTGCAGTTTTAATCTCTTACTTCTTTTATTTTTTCATTTTATTTGTTGGTTTGTTTGTTTTACATCTTTTTCTCACCCCAAGCCTCTTGGGGTATTTTTTTTCAATTTTTATTTATTGACAGAAAGTTAATAACCACTTCAGACAATCAATCCTGGTAGAAAGACTGTAACTTCAAATAGCTTATGTTGATTTTCAAACTCTATCCAAACTAAGAGTTATTTCATTTGATAATGAAAAAAACATGTTTTGCAGTATTAACATAAATACTGAATAATATATAATTTAATTACAAAGAAATGGTAGCTGGATCAAATGTTTCTATCTATTAAATATTTAGTTCATATAGGTAGGAAATGATTGCCAGAATTGATTCTAAGATCTACTTTCCTGATTTTTTTTGATTAAGATTAGTCATTTAAAAATGGCATGACGTCCCTTTCCGGAAGCAGATATTTAATCAATATCTATTTTTATTCTCTGTATGATTAACTACATTGTTGTCAGTCCTACGTAATTTTTTTTTTTTTTGCAGTACTGGGGATTGAACCCAGGGGCATTCTACCTCCGAGCTACACCCCCAGCCCTATTTTTTTATTCTTTATTTTGAAACAGGGTCTCCTAAGTTGTGGAGGGCCTCACTAAGTAGCTGAGGCTGGCTGCGAACCCGGATCCTCCAGTCTCAGCCTCCTAAGTACTGGGATTACAAGCGTGCGCCACCATGCCCGGCTTGTAATTTGTACCAGTAAATACCTAGTAAAGGTTAATTTGCTTTCCTGAATAAAGGAATGGTCATTTAAAATATCCCATAAAGTCCATGACCTTAAAAAGAGAATTTATGTTGATAACATAATAAAGCCTTACCACTTAAGGGATATGGCAAAGAAATGTAATTTACAGGTGCATTGATTTGAAAATTCAAAACTACCAATTCCTAAGAAGAGAGTTACATTCTTTTTTTCTGACTAGACATTATAAAATGTCTATTTTAATTTGTTGTTAGATTTTAGTAATGTCGCATCTTTAGGGGAAACTTTCCTATTCTTAAAAAGTTGTCAACACATTCTAATGTATTTGAATGATAAGAAGCAGAATCCTACTTACCCATTCTTTTTCTACCCTACTGATCAACCATTTCATTGACTCTTTCACTGAGGGCAGAAAGGATAAAATGCAGGATAATTTATACTAGAGTTATCCCCAAATTACATTTACGGAAAAGGACACTAAATATATGTAAGTAATATAGAAGTTTATGACACCCCAAAACATGAATTCTAGCAAAATAATTTCCTTCCCAAGCTAATCATTTGTTTAAAAGTTGTGCCTCGGCCGGGTGTGGTGGCGCACGCTTGTAATCCCAGTACTTTGGGAGGCGGAGACTGGGGGATCCAGGTTCGCGGCCAGCCTCAGTTCTCTCTCTCTCTCTCTCTCTCTCCCTGTCTCTCTCTCTCTCTCTCTCTCTCTCTACTTAGTGAGGCTCTCCACAACTTCGTGAGACCCGGTTTCAAAATAAAGTATAAAAAATAGGGCCGGGGGTGTAGCGCTGAGTTAGACCGCCCCTGGGTTCAATCCCCGGTACTGCAAAAAAAAAAAAAAAAAAAGTTGTTCCTCATCCTAGGCACACAAAGGAGAAGGCCACTGTCACTCTGAGGCGGTCATGCCGTCTCTGTGAAGCGTCCTTCTGTAAGCAGTGGCGTGCATGGCTTATCTGCTTTCTACACCATGACATGGGTGATTTCAATAGTTTGTAAAATTTTGGAAGTTTAGAGGTCAAAATGTCACTCATTTCCAAGCAATGGAATTTTTAAACACATAAAGATCCACTTCACTGTAACTACCAGTAGAAACTCCATAATACATCAGAAACATTTTATTTACAATAATTGTATAATTGTATTGAGAAGGTTGAACTCTAACCTAGAAAAAGCAATAGAGTATACTAAGCAAGGTCTTTAATAAACAGAGGCTGACAAAAGAACTGGACTTTTATAATATTATGTCTCTTGATTTGCATACTTCCCAAGGAACTATGTGTATAGCACAACACATATTTCCCACTCAGCACGCTTTTCTGACAATGATTTTCAAACAGACTTACAAGTCTCCTTCAGAATATCACTATAGCCTCTGAGAATGGGTTGGGATAATTAAAAAATGGCAACTTTCAATGTATATACAACATTTCTAAAAAATCAAAGCATTGGTAGTTCAGGGGGCCCAAATCTCATTTATTTACATCGATAAAATATGCACTTCGAGACAAATGGTCTCCGTTGAGCAATGGATTGCGTTTTCCACTGTTTTTAGAAGGAAAGAGTAATGACAGTAAAAAGGCTTAGGTTCATTAAAGAAAAACAAATGTAACGCACGGGCGTCCTTTATTTAGAAGGAGCCTGTGATGTGAATTGACAGTCGCTTTGTTTAGACAAGTGTCATAGTTTTATTTCATTGACCACATTTTCTAAAGTCAACTAGGGCAATCATTCCGTCAGCATCCAGCGTGGACATCCAACGTCAACAGGAAAACAATGGCTTCAAACTAAAGAACCAAACCATTCAGAACCAAATAATTACAGGATTTTTCAATAATGGCAACATTACACATAATTTGACCCATATGGGGCTGGATCAATAGGATGTTGAGGTGAAATCGAATTCCATTTTCTCATTCCACATTTTTAAAAATTCAAATGTTATAAAATAAACAATTGATGGGTTGATGAATAATGCGACTAACGTGATATTTTGTTATTAACTATAAGGTAAATCATATTATTTAATATTCCTTGATTTTCAACACATTCATGCCATTTTCATAAAAAATGGAAATTGAATTAGAATATTTCCTTTCTCTGGTAAGGGTGATGTTGTTTTCCTTATATTGTTATGGTTAGCATCTAGTAAGCATCAAAATAAATCATAATTAACAAAAAATTAGAAAGAAATACTATATTTATGGTAGAATGATCTTCAAAATTCTAAATATAGTGAATTATTTTATTGAATAGTCATTATTTCCTTTTCAATACTATTAACCTACTAGAAAATATTGATTGGTGGGCCAATGCACCAAAGATACAGATTTTTAAAATATGTTATCTATGATGATAAAAAAAAAATATTGATGGTGGACAAGGTGGTGAATGGCTGTAATCCCAGTATTTGGGAGGTTAAAACAGGAGGATTGAAAGTTCGAGGTTAGCCTCAGCAATTTAACGAGACCTTCAGTAACTTAGTGAGACCTTATTTCAAAATTAAAAAATAAAAATGGCTGGGAGTGTAGCTCAAAGGTAGAATGTCCCTGTATTCAATCTCCAGTTTAAAATAAATAAATATTGTTGTATGAATTAGTTTAATAATGTATGCCCATTACATTTTTATTAGTCATTTCTGAGAGTTTGCTTTAAAAAGCAAATCAGAATTTATCCTAGGGCTGCTTTGTAGCTGCATCCATGTTCATAATATTAGAAACCACAAACTCTTCTACCTACCTCATGTTTTTGACAGAGATTTTAAACGAATGACGATCTCTCTTAGTATGTATCTCAAAACAAAATCAGTGTGCAAAACAGGAATAAATTTCCTGATGATTTTAACTAAAAAATAATTTTGCTGAATTAATATAAAATGTAGAACATAAAGTTTCATTTAGTTATATTATTCAGACACTCTTCATTATTTAATTTACTCCTATAAATAAAATTTTTTGCAATCAAAGTAAAAAAAAGTTATAGTTAGGAATTTACAATTTCTATCCAAGTTTACCACAAGACAAAACCATTAAATGAAACATAAAATTACACTCCATAAGAGTTTTCAAGATTGTACAAGTAATTGATAGTAAGAAAAGATGTCTCAATTCAAGCTCCCTCTGGCTATTTTCAAAAATAATTTTATTTACTCTGTACTGTGAAAAATACAACATGAAGTAATGAATATTGACTAAACCTACATTTAATATAAAATCTGTTCTCCAAACCCATAACAGATGGTTTGATGCAAATTAAAGTCATCACTCTGCCATTTAGAGTTGGTAAGAAAGGCATACATTTGAAGGTACATTAGTTCCAAACTATTTATTTCAAAACCATCAAACATTAAGAAAAATCAACCGATTTAGTAGCATATATATATATATATATATATTTTGTGTGTGTGTGTGTGTGTGTGTGTGTGTGTGTGTGTGTGTGTACTAGATAATATAAAATTAAAGTATAAGGTGCTGAGGGCTATAGGTTTGTGGTAGGGCACGTGCTCAGCATGCTTGGAGTCCTAGGTTCCATTCCTAATACCACAAAAATAATAATAATAATAATTGAAGTATAGGAAAAGCCTCCACTGTAGAAGCATATTCACATATGATAGCGTTTCTCAATGCATATGGGTGCTGTGTAGAGTATCCAGAAAGGTCTTATCAAAACAATTGCAAAGAGTTAAGAGTCAATACCAAGGCATAGTAATCAATGAAGAGATAAAGTGCAAATCCCTTGTTACTGGCCATCAGCGCCTATCTGAAAACCTGAGTTAGAAAGCATTTTAAGTGTCTGTATAGGAGCTTCGGATCCACGCCATTTGACGGCCCATGCCTATCCTATCGCGGCTCAGGTATACAGTTTGTACCATCCTGAAGCTCGGCTGATCATGGTAAAAGGGAACCATCAGCAGGCACGAGAGAGCATGCCTGGCTAGCACCCAGGCCCACACAGATTCTTCAGAAACCAGCAGCTTGCCTCTCTCTCAGTCAGATGCAGTGGTTCTGCATTTAAAAATGAGTCATAAGCCAGGCGTGGTGGCACACACTTGTAATCCCAGTACTTGGGAGGCTGAGACCAGAGGATCCGGGTTCGCAGCCAGCCTCAGCTACTTAGGCCCTCTGCAACTTAGGGAGACCCTGTTTCAAAATAAAGAATAAAAAATAGGGCTGGGGGTGTAGCTCAGAGGTAGAATGCCCCTGGGTTCAGTCCCCAGTACAGCAATAAATAAATAAATAAATAATAAATAAAACACAGCCATAGAGGAGAAAACTAAAGATTTAGTAACCAAAGCTCATCGAATATCTAGAAACAATAACTTAGAGTCAGGAGCAAATTTACAATGAAGCACAAACCTTTTCAAGGGAGTTAGTAATATGTTCGCAACTGTTGACAAATTTTCAAAATTAAATTATTTTGGCTATGATTAATGAAGATCATTTTCTCTTTCTGCTCTGGTTTTCCCTTATTTTTGTTAATCGTTAAGGGACATTTTTTTTGGTATTCAACTGAAGATGTCAATTTGGGAATTCTTTTTGTATGAGTTTGGAAGCACACATTTGTTTTCTGCTTTACCATCACTTCCATGGTCTTATTTCTGTGACTGTGGTACAGGAAAGACTTTCTAGAAAACGTCTACTGTCTTCTGTGCTGATTTCTCCAGCCTCCAGGTGAGACGCGACACAGGAACAGAAGTAGCATCCTGCTGTGAATGGGGACTGCAGCCCTGACGTCAGAAGCACTGGAGACGTGTAGCAGCCACAGAAGGCAGTACACACGTGAGGACCATTCCTGCACCACTAGAAAGGTGCATGTGTAAGAGGACTTAGTTTTCAATGACCCTTAAAATAGAAATTCTATTCCTGCTAAAAACACATACAATATACGTACATGTTTATGCCTGCTTGTACATATATGTGTGTATATGTATATAGCATGTGAATTATGAGTGGATCATACATGCACTGATCTTCTGGAAATGAATCAGTGAGAATTCTCTTGTTTATGGGCAGGCACACCTGCATAGCACTACTGTAGAGGACTAGAGTGAGCACCCATTCATTCAGTCGCATGTTTTATGAATCCTTACCTACAAATCATGTCTTAGTGTATCTGATGCATTTTTTTCCCTGATGTAATCTGGAAGTTCCAAGCAAACAGCACATGAAATCTCCATCATGGTAGCAAATCAAAGTAAATGATCAAGAACTACAGAGAGGCACCTGCACTTATCAGCCAATACTCAATGTAGGGTGAGAGTAATTCAATTATAAAATAATACACCTCACCTTACATATCAGCAATTTAATAGGTGTTTGAATTGCTCTAATGTGTGCTCTCATCTCAAAGTAATTTTCATGAATTTTTTCAGAATTATCGATCAAATTAGCAATTTAAAAAGTATATTTTATAATTATCTCAGGCAAGGAATTAATCAATATATTGGTTTTTCCCTAGACTTTATCATTTCAGGCACATTTGCAAGCAATGTTTTCACATTTTAAATACTAATTTTCTTACCTAATTTTGGATTTATTATTTTTATAAGAAAGCCTTGAAAATTGTTTTTAAAATGTAAAAGCATCAGATCTCACTGAATCTTTCCCTGCTTTTTATACAAATCAAGACTAGTAGGGTAGTTTTAATGACTGAAACAATTTGGAAAGTATCAATTGTTTGAATCCCTTACCTGAACATAGTAGTATTCTTTATAACTTACAAATAATCATATTCCCATTTTATATTCATTTCCAACATCTTATTAGATCAATATTTTGGTGGTTGTTATTCTAGTCTCAATGCAGGAGAGCTTATCCTGGCTTAAATATTTAATGTTCTAAGAGGTCTACATGATCTGTCATTATTTCACATTAATCAAGTAAATAAGGCAACCAATTCTATTCGTATTTGTCACAAAGAAAGCACCCGGGGAATCCTGACCAATCAAAACCTTTTCTTGACAATGTGTAGCACACTGAAATATCAGTTGTGACAACCTCTTCTCAAGACTGAAGACTCTAATTCTCAAACCACTTCCATATAAGGCTTTAGAGGAGACTTCTGTGATTTAGGTATGTTTATTCCCAGAAAACAGTATTTCATTCTTCCACTAAATGGTTTTTGTTGACATTTGTCTTCACTATTATTTTATATTTAATGGTTTTAATTAATCAGACTATTTCCAGCTACATGAAAGAGAAGTTCCTTGACTCACAGTATTTTGGACTTGCACAGCTTCAATTGGGGAAGGGAGGTGACACCGGTGGTCATCACACATTCTAACCAGGCCCATTTCTTGAATTCCTTTAGATTACCCTCATGGAACCAGTTTCCCCTTGGACTGGTTTCTCATAGGGTAACCGGAGGGCTACCAGTAGCAACACACCCATGATAGAAAGACATGATAAAACCTTACATTTAAACATGAAAATAAAAGAGGAGAAAGGATGACAATTGTTTAAAGCTAAAAAAAAATAGAAAACCGAAATAAATGTCATCTTGACCATGTGTGATTCAGGCAAGAGTTATACAATTTTCCTCACTCGATTTTACCAATATTCCTTACATTCATATTATTTCCTTTCCTCATTTTACATATTTGGAACCTAAAGATCAGTAATGCTTAATAATTTTCCCAAGAAATTAAAAAAATAATAGGAAATTTTAAGAGGTCTTTCTGTCCGCCAAGCCAATACTGTTTGAAGATTCATGCGATGGAGACATGAGCTATCTTCTCACACTCAGACTTTCCAGGCACACTTGCATGTGGAGCAGGATGCCCTGAGCTTGTGCCCCAGCAACCCTTAAAATCTCCCAGGAAGAATTACTTCAAATGTGCATGTTTCATCAGTCTGTTGTAGCCCATGCTATGTGTTAAATTCGCCTCTCAAGTTCTAAATACTCTGATGTATGTGTAACCTCCTCTCATTAAAATTAGCAAATAAATATTCATTAATTAATTAACATAGGACTTTAGTATTTTCTAAAATATGCACTCAAGTAGGGTTAGGGTTATATTTTGATAACTTCTGAATCAAAATACTGGACAAGTTTGCCATCTAAATGTGTGATTTACTCAAGAGCCATCAGTCTTAACACCTAATTGACTTTGAAGTTCTAATAATGTATACAGATGGGCCAAGTCTCTTTTTTTACTTAGGGACTGGTGACAAAATTCAGTGCAAATAGGGATAATGGTATGCAAGAAAATAGGTGGAAAGAGCTGCATGCATGGTATGTAGTGTGCTATTCACAAGGAAAGTCAGTTTCCTGCCTTGGGATTTGATGAATATTTTGCACATTTCCAATTATGAAGGAAGAAATATCAACAACATTACTTATCCTGCCTGCTAGCTTGGTATTTGAGAAGTTCCATAAATTGTATATCTAAATGTATTTTTCATTGATTTTTAACTACTGTTTTTCTATTTTTGAAACAAATGTAATTAACTACTTACATTTTGTGCAGATTCATGAAGATAGGGCCATAAGCTCATCCATTGGCATAGGTCAAGAAATGGTCAGGTTTCATCCGTGGAAGGTCATTCATACATTCAGCCTGTTTTCTTAGACCCACTCTCTTTTAAAAACTAATGTAACAAGACACATGCAATCACAGTTCTCTGTAAAAACCGTATAGTGTCTATCCTTTTTTGACTCCTTCAGGAATTTACAAAATTTGCAAGAGTTTCAATATACAGAGTATTCAACCATCTTTCCATGTACTTGCTTCACACCAATAATTGGAGTTCCCGCGGTATGTTTTTGACAAGGACTATCAGTGTTCAGCTCTAAGTTCTAGACCCACGTACCAGAGTAACACTAAGGGATTCTTATTTCAGTGATGTCATTGCTATCCAGTAAATTATTCCAACAAGAAGTTAGAAGTCATTTATGATGCCTACCTTCCCATCAATGTCATCGCCAATCCAGCATCAAAATTTTTTTATTTTTTCCCCCAAATGTCTCAGGAATCTGGCAGTTTCTGTTCATTTTTCAATACCCCCTGGTGTGTACTCTCAAAGTTCCCTATACATTTCTTTGCATGTGGTTTGTAATTGCATAGCTATTGGTGAAATTATTTATAAACACTGATTCCCACCACTTTGTTATGACTTCACATGATCAATGACAAGGTATTTTTTATTCTTCATTTTATCCCAAGAAAAATACCGCATGGATCAATAACTATTAGAAGGAGAAATAAATGTGAAATGTTGAGTTTGTTTCCCTTTAGAAATCTCATCGTACATAAATGTTTTCCATATCTTATATTTGTCTTTAAAGTTGCTTCATACAAGTAAAAATATTATATCAAAGAACCACAAAGTTGTTTCAGAAAAGGCTTTATCATTTTACATTCCCCAAGAGTCTAAAGTTACTTCTATACCTTCCAAGCATACAGTGTTATATGGCTTTAGCATTTGCCAAGTTAATAATAAATGGTTTCTCATTGTTTTTCTTTTATGTTTTCATATTCGATTTATTGTGTGGTCTGATTTTTAAATCTATTAGAAACTAAGATAATTTCCACAAATTGTCTTTTAAAGACATATCTCAATTTATAATGAATGGTGAATGAGTCCTAATCTAGTGATAAGAGCTACTTATATATTAAGATACTTTTTTTATTTTTGCTAAAAAGAGTGCTTGTTCATAGTAGCTATTTGCCTTTTAATTCTATTTGTGACATCTTGACATGACAAGTATTTCATATGCTCTCTAACCAAAGCTGATCTTTGCATTTTCATCTAACACTCAATGATAAGGGAGCCTTTGCCCATTCTAAAATAAACATACATTTATGCTGGTATCGCTTTCAGTCAGCCCTCTTACTACTGTGATACAAAATGCCTGATGGCCACAACTTAGAGAAAGGAAGATGCATTTGCTCAGAGTTCCGGGGATTTCAGAGGTTTTAGTTCAGGTTACATCTGCAGAGCTTAGGGCATGACAGTGGGCATTGAGAAAGGAGGCCCAAGGACACATGCACAGTCCCCAAAGCCACATCCACAGTGACCAACTCCCTCCAGTCACACTCCACCTGCACAGGATTCCGCCCAATAAATCCATTAGGATGGACTTGTCCACTGATGAGATTAGAGCCCTCACACCTCAATCATATTGCCTACGAATATCAATAGATGAGCTCTTCAGGGAACATTACATATGCAAGTAGCTATGGGTTCTGAATTTTAAATTATTTTAAAGTCTATTAAGTTTTTAAAATACTTGTATATACTCATATTGGTGCATTTAGCCTCACATCATAGTGCAATTTAGAGCGATAGTGACATACATGCACTATCATTTGGTGAGCTTTTCCCCAGCTCCCTCCAAGTTTTTGAATATAAATTAAGTGCACAAAAACAATGCATTTCTCTTATAAACAAAACATTCCAGATAAAATAAGAGGCTCCTTTGAGCCCCACTCCTAAATCCATGAGTGCATACTGAGGGCAAGAATTCATCCCTTTTTATCTGACCAGGGAAGAATAGCAGTGATCATTTATAGCTATAAAGTGAGGTAATTTTATAAACCGACATGAGTGTAAAGATCTCTGAAGCCTTATCTAGTGACAATAAAACAGGAAATAACTCAGCAAAGCCGAACAATGGTCTATGTTCCTAGGTCCAAGGCACTGGGGAGTGGCAGAAGACAGGGGACTTTCACCCAAGCAGAGACAAGCTCTTACTCTCCAAGTGGTAACACCACTTACTCTGTCGATGGAACCCACACCTTACCATGATGGAAATGGAGCCTGATGAGAATAATGTCCCCAACCTCTCTAAATATGTCATTTAGAGGTGGTGTGCAATCATGGCGAGCATTAGGGAAAATAATTCTTTTTTATTCATAGAAAAAGAAGCAGGTCAAATGTTTCATTTATAAACGAATTAGCAAGAGGTCTTAGATATGTTTTGGGATACTCAGAGGACTAACATACTGTTCCTTCTATTAAATGTTATTGAAGTTAAAACAGACAATAATTTTTTTTTTTTTTTTTTTGCGGTACCGGGGATTGAACCCAGGGGCGTTCTACCTCCGCACCACACCCCTGGCCCTATTTTTTTTTTTTTTTGTGGTACCTGGGATTGAATGCAGGGGCGTTCTACCTCCACGCTACACCCCCCGGCCCTATTTCTTTATGCTTTATTTTTGAAACCGGGTCTCACGAAGTTGCGGAGGGCCTCACTAGGAAGAGAGAGAGACAGAGAGAGAGAGAGAGAGAGACAGACAGACAGACAGAGAGACAGAGAGAGAGAGAGAGGGATATCGATCGATCGATTGATCGATCACGCGCTGAGGCTGGCCGTGAACCCGGATCCTCCGGTCTCCGCCTCCCAAAGTACTGGGATTACAAGCGTGCGCCACCACGCCCGGCCCTATTTTTTTATACTTTATTTTGAAACCGGGTCTCACGAAGTTGCGGAGGGCCTCACTAAGTAGAGAGAGAGAGAGAGAGAGAGAGAGAGAGAAAGAGAGAGACAGGGAGAGAGAGAGAGAGAGCTGAGGCTGGCTGCGAACCCGGATCCTCCGGTCTCTGCCTCCCAAAGTACTGGGATTACAAGCGTGCGCCACCACGCCCGGCAACAGATAATAATTTATGTAGCTGCACATCTACGCTGCTACCTATGCCACTAATTTGACATTGCATCAAGAAGAATCCTTGGACTAGGAAGAAGCAGAACCCCTCCCTTGGGCCCTTGTGCAATTTGATGGGACTTGTAATCAGATCAGCCTTCACTCTACAGTCTAATAATTTTAACATTTTGTATAATTTTGTCCTCCACCTGTGAATTATTTTCTCTCTATATTTATCACATTTTTGTATTTTCTAATTTATTATGCTTTTTAATGAAACACTTTAGATTGATTATTCAGTGTCATTTGTGTGATGAATTTTATAATATCTGTGGTATTTCTTGTTATTTATATTTTTGATCAATCTCATTTTCAGCTATATTTTCATCTAAAAAAAGTTTCCTGAGCTGAAAATGTACTTCATTCATTTATTGAAAAGTTTATATAGACTTTATATATAGTAGAATTAAAAACATAACTCCTTAAAACATTGAACTATCTATATTTATATCTACATATTTTTGTTGTCATTCAATTCAAATTATTTTGTTTCTTCTCTACCTTCCATTGTATATAAATATGTTAATTTCTGGATGTGACTTATTGCTACTTTCTAATTTCATTAAGCTGTGGTGAATAACTCCAGTTTAAGTAAAATGAACTGTGAAAAAGTTCCTGAGATTTCACTTGTGGTCTCATGTTCATTATTTTATAGTAGTTCTATGTATATGTCCATTGTTTTTTAGATATATGTACACAGACCTATAATTTGAATCTTTGTTGTGTTATTCAATTTTTAGACTTGTTTATTTTCTGTCTGTGGAAATTTTATTTTCTGTCAGAATGTATTAAAAATTTCTAAAAATTTGTAGGCATTTAACAACCCTCTTGGTAGTTTTACCAGTTTTTCTCTTAAATTTGGAAATTCTTAATTGCTTGAATACAAGTTAATGACGTTATTTTTCTTTAAAAAGTGTTCTTAAAAGTCTCTTTTTTTTGTAATGTTTTCACCTTGGATTGTATCTGGTCTGATAGTAACATTGATATACAGCTTTCTTTAATTAATATTCTTCTGATATACTTACATATAGTCACTAATTTTCATTCATAGGTTTTAGCCCAAACATTAGGTAGGATAATTTTTAAAATCTATCTTGATACGTATTGAAATTACTTATAATGCTGAATATAATCCCATCATTTTATTTTGCTTGTTTTTTATTTTTAATTTGTCATGTGTTTTTTAATATTAAATGTCTATTTCAGTGACTTAAGAATTAAAGTTTATTTCTTCTTTATGCAATTATCCAATGTTGTATTTCCGGTGATCTGGGATTCTCCTGCTTCCAAAACCAGGCATTTTCAGCCTGTAGTCCCACAACCCTCCAAGGCCTAGGAGTCCTCTGCACATCTATTAGGAAATGGAACACATGGAGGAAGCCGGCCCTTTCCTTTATTTCTTCACCTGGAGTTGAACCTTGTCATCTCTGTCTGCATTTATTAGGAAAAGCTTTCACTTGCTCTGTTACCATAGATACCACATAAGCTGGGAAACATGGACCCCGAATAAAAGCTGCCTCCTAGTGATGTCTTGACTCTATATTGATATGAGTCAGCTTTGACTGGGTCAGCTAACTGTATAAGAGAGGAGGTTTATTTAGTGCAGTTTTGAAGATTTAAAGTCCAGATACTCTGGCTATGGAGAGGGGGCTGGTAGATGGATGGTAAATGGCAGAGCTCATGTGGGAGTGAGTTATTACAACTTGAACCAGGAGCCAAGAGATATGGGCAGGGCCAAACTCAGGCTCTTACAAAAACACTTCAAGAGAACTAGTTCTGAGGGTGCAACCCCACCACCATCACCACCACCAAAGAGACCCCCACTGGGCCCACCTCACAAAAGTTCTGCCACCTCCCTACAGCGCCACTCTGGGGACCAATACTTGTTTTTTTTTTGTGGTACTGGGGATTGAACCCAGGGGCGTTCTACCTCCGAGCTACACCCCTGGCCCTATTTTTTATCCTTTATTTTGAAACCGGGTCTCACGAAGTTGTGGAGGGCCTCACTAAGTAGCTGAGGCTGGCCTCGAACCCGGATCCTCCGGTCTCTGCCTCCCAAGTATTGGGATTACAAGTGTGTGCCACCACGCCCGGCTTTGGGGATCAATACTTTAATTACAGTGGACACTTGGGGGACACTCAGAACACATCCGAAACATAGCAATTGAGAAAGTCTGAACTTAGGATATTTTCAGTGATCTCTGTGCACGCTGGTTTCTCCTTGAGAATGGATGCTAATGATGTGCCTAAAGAGGTATCTCTCATGTGCACCAGGATGGTTGTCACACCAACATCAAGAATGAGATCGCAGACAGCAAGTGCAGCACTCAGATAAGGTTTATTTAGAAAAGCATAACATTCAAAGCTTAAGCAAAAGCAGAAAGCCCTCAATCAAACAGGGGGATGTCTTGAGCGAGAATGGCGAAAAATAGCTCTACTCTAGGGGTATTTATCTAGCTGTCAGCCTATTGGGATTATTCATGCTTCCTTGGTTGTGCCTTGAGCTATTGTCCAGCAGCTCTGCACTGAATCATTGTCCAGCAGGGCTTGGCAACCCTTATCCACATCCTAGGTACGTTTTTAACTTGTTTTTCTTCTGCTGTTGCTTAAACTTGTTTTGACCCTTATGGACTTAATTTTCAGTTTTATCTTCCTCATAGATGCCATCTGTATGAACTTTTCCCCGGACCTCTACCCACCCTGCCTACATTGTCACTAACTTCTCATTCTCCCCTCTTAGACATGGGCTCTAATTTTCATTAGGGAAAGGGGTCAACAGCCACTGTGACTGCTTCAAAGCTGAACAAGGATATGATGGAGAAAGCAGTGAGGTTCTCTCATAGGTCAGTCTAGAGGTTCACAGCAAATGTTCATTTGAGGCTCCATGTTGATCACCATTTGCAACTTGATGAACTCTATGTGAGAAATGATAAATTATGCATGGCGCAAAGAGTAGGACAAGGAAGAAAATAAGCAGAGGAGTTAGGAAGGGTAGAAGCCATGCTATTCAGGAAGTACTATACCCAAATATTCTTCCTGAGGTGTGGATATTATCCAGCTATTTTGTATGTCAGATATTAAACGGGTTATCTTTTTTGAATTATTAGTAATATTAAAACAACACATCTGCGTATGTTTGCTTTGAACTCCAATGTTGTGCCCTTTACTTATTATAGCTAAGGTTAAAGCCATGTCATAAAGAGTTTTAGTTATTAATCATGTAAGCTATTGATTCAACTATCAATCGAAGATTTGCTGGTACAGTGGTAACTAACATGGCAATATCAGTTTTGGGTAATAAATATAAATTTTCAGTTACAAATTATCTTTGAAAGTCATGGTCTCAGGAACATGATGATGTGTATTTAGCCTCTTTTGTTTTGTTTTGTCTTTAAGTCTCCACACTTTTGGTGTACTTATTGGGCAGTTGTAGTGGGAATAGATCCTCCAGTAGCTTACAGGAGTAGGAATGTCTTCTTTTTGTGGTATCTCATTGTCTTTTTAATCTTGAAAAACCTCAAGATGGATAGGTTTAGTTATAAGGATTCAGATGGAGAGAAGTTGGGGCATTAGGGCCATATTCTATTTTTTTTTTCTGAGAGCCTAAAAATAGAAGTACCATTATAAATTATGATGCAGAATATAAGGGGAAGCCAAATTCAGAAGATATCTAGTTAAATTATGTGCAGATATTTTAAATGACTCCATGAGTAAGACTCCTTTTATTCCAAAGTAGCACACTTATTTCTGGTTATACTTTCCTGCTGGGTATTTAAGACCAAGTAGGTAGCTCTATGTTGGGAAAACATAAATTTTTATAAAATTATTTTTGCTGTCAAGATCAGTCAAGGCTCCTCTGGGATATTCTAGGGAATTGTGAGGCTTTTCCTCTACCAGTTGTACCATCTCTCAGGATGGGTCATGGTCTGCTAACCATGTGGCTTCCCATGAAGCATCGGGGACATTCCCCTTTCCAATGACCCTCCTTTTGCTGAGTATGTGCTGATGGCTCCCAGTCTCCTGGGTCTTTGTGATCCCTCTGATTGGGAGGTCAGATGACTTACCAGAGTTGCAGTGCTTTTAGACGAGTCTTATCATTCCCTGGGTTGCATTTGACATTGGAGGCCAAGGGCCAAAATATTGGCTTTTTGTTTGATTGTTTGTTTTCTTGGCCCTTTTATTTCCTAATTGTTTTCTAGGCCTCAGTTTTTGAACACCTGGAAGGTCAGTTTCACTAATCCTTTTTAATGAATAGGGGTCAGTATTATAGCCTATCTGTCTTGCAGGTGATGGCTATCACCTATTTAATTTGTATAAGAATAAAGCATTTATTTAGTCAAAGCAATAGCATGTAAACAAGCTCTTAAATGACAGGGATTTTTCCCTAGATGGTACCAAATATACAAGGCAGAAACTTTAAAAGATTTCATTGATCATTCTACATGTTTAAGGTTTAGACACAATTTTTATTGTATAGAAGAGTGCACTCATTGGTCACACTGCATATGTTAAACCTATATATAATTTTAACTCCACAACTTTTGCCCAACACTTAGACACTTAAACCCTAACTTCGCTAGGATGCAGTTTGCTAACTAATCAAAGGCCTAACAAAGACTGCAAATACAAGTGATTGTCTTGATAAAACACAAACTTTTCTTTTAAAACTAGTTCTTTATAAATGCTACTAAGAGCAGAATACTTTATTGTTTTAGATATTAAGAACGTAGGAAATTATCTTAATAAAATGAAAAAATTTTGCTTACTAGATTGGATTTGTAAATTTTACTAAGAGCACATAAGTATCTTAAGAAAACCTAATTGTTTTAAATGTAGAATCAATGCATTAAATGTGACTTTTAGAAGCCCTTTTTTTTACTTTTTGGGATTTATTACATTAAAAAAACTTTATGAAATTTGTTAATTTAGACAAATTACTCCTTTTCAGTAAAATATGTTGCATCCTTTATAGTTTTCTCATTAAAACACTGCTTAGCAATTTCTTAACCTTTTATATGTAGAATCACATATTAATTAGAATGTTATTTCTTAATCATTTAGGTTTAATTAACATCCAAAAAGAGCCAGGTGTGGTGGTGCATGCTTGTAATCCCAGTACTTGGGAGGCTGAGACCGGAGGATCCGGGTTCGTGGCCAGCCTCAGCTATTTAGTGAAGCCTCCGCAACTTAGTGAGACCCTGTTTCAAAATAAAGAATAAAAAATAGGGCTGGGACTGTAGCCCGGAGGTAGAATGCCCCTGGGTTCAATCCCCAGTACCGCAAAAAAAAAAAAGATCCAAAGAAGTCAATCTTAAACTGTTCCTTACATACATGAAAACACATTTGATAGACTCAAATATATTGCCTTTTGCTGATTTTAGGAAGCCAATAGTTACCTGAACTTATATCTTGCAATTGACATTTTAGTATTCTTACTTATAAACAATTCAAATTTTTTAAATACACATCTATAAAAGCTTATGTCATTTATATTTACCTAACTTACCCATTTAATAGCTATTTTAGATTATCTGTGAAAACCAAGACATCAAACAAGAATATTTAGCATTTTAATAAAGAAATCATAAGAACAGTTAACATTGCATTTTGAATACCATATAGAAACAGAGAGATACAATCCTAATTGGCTAACATGGAAAAAGTTACTAATAATTTGTAAACCTCTTTTAATTTTTATTTTACCAAACCTAAATAAATTTATTTGTTAAAGATTTAAGTTATGTGAACTAAAAGTGATTTGGATCCATTTTGTTGTTGCTGTTGTTTAATTTATGAGTGTTCATTTATCTATGATCCAATTTTTGGTACCATGTAGTAAATACACAGACACTACACTTACATGTACAAACATACATAAAAATAGACAGAAAACAAATATAACTTTCACTTGCTAGGGATTGTATCCCCACAGATGGGGGAGAAGAGAGTCACTGATATTTAGTAGACACAGTGTCATATTTAAAGTTCCAAAAATCAAAATGCAACCAATCCCAGATGTCTGTCATGTGACCGTGAGTAGAACAGAGATTGTAGAACAGAAGACACAAACATGGAAGCCTACATAGCAGAGGTTACCTGGGGCAGGGTCTACCATTCATGGCTGACACTGAATAAATTGATTCAGGTGGCCACCTGTCGCCACAAGGAAGATTCTACATCAGACATCACCACTGTGTTTGATTTGGCCTGCCCCATGTGCTGGCCTGAATTTTAGTTCATTGAATTCAATCATAATGTCTACATTTAAAATAATAGCCAGACCATTTCCAGTTGCTGTGAGTGTCAGTGAGTGAATTGTTGGGGGCCATCTTTGTCCACTCAATGAGGTCACCATTTCGGACCAGCTCAACCATGTACATAGTACATGCTAAGTGGACTGGATGGGACCGAAAGCTGGACATTGATGACCTCCTATTCTCCCTGAAACGTTCACCTTGCCACTCCCTGGTCTTAACTTGTGATCTTCTTCCTGTTTGCTTTGTTTGAACCTCTATATACGAAAGGCCTTGACTACATAAGGCAGGAGAATTTGTCATCTTGAATCTCCTTCCTGACCCCCCCATTATTAAATTCTCTCCAAATTATTATATCAGACTTCATGTCAGTATCATGTGAGAAGACTGTTGATTAGGAAGCTGCCTGGTGCAGCGACCTTCCCTGGCAAGAACCACGGAACAATCTTCAGGAAGCTGTCAAGTACAGTGACCTTCCATGTCAGGAACCATGGAATAGTTATCAGGGAGCTGCTTAAAGCAACAACCTCCCGTGGCTGGACTACGGAGCAAGCCATCCCACAGAGTTCACTGAGATCGCGTCTGCAACCAAACAGGGAGTCCGGGTGGAGAAAGTGAAACTGTCTCTCAGGGCTGCCTGGAAAGGAAACCAAGGACCATCGAATTCCAATAATCAGGCAGACAAGGACAGGTAGTGTAGAAAGGTGCCAAAATGGGTGGAAGCCATAGATTTTCAGCAGACAAGTAACTTGATGTGCCCAACAGACTGAGCTGCAATAACAGGCAAATTATACAGAGGCCAAGTCAGCAAGAACACACAAGATCGCACATCACTTACTTGGACTCTCCTTCCTTATCTGAGTGCTGGCAGGAATTCCTGTCCCAGGCGAGGCCACGGATGATGTAGCTAACAAAGTGTCTGTTGTGTATGCCGGGATGTTTGTTTCTCCAGGATTGTTGCCTTGCTGAAATCAAGAACTGACCAATATGTGCTTGTACACTTCTACCACCCTGAAATCCATCAAGATGTATGACTACAATGCACCAATTAAAAAAAAGAAAAAGAATGAGATTGTGAACAGCAAGTGCAGCACTCAGATAATGTTTATTTAGAAAAGCATATCATTCAAAATTTAAGCAAAAGTAGAAAGCCCTCAATCAAAGAGGGGGATGTCTCTAGTGACAACCCCCCAAATTATTTTTAATCTAGGGGTATTCATCTAGCTGTCAGCCTATTTGGTTTCTTCATGCTCCCTTGGGGTTGCATGGAGTCATTGTCCAGCAAGGCTTGACAACCCCTACCCACATCCAGGTATGTTTTTAACATGTTTTTCTTCTAGTTTTACTTAAACTTGTTTTGACCCTTACTCACATCCTATAGACTTATTTTTCAGTCTTAGTTTCCTCCTAGATAATGTCTGCATGAATATTTCCCTGGACCTCTTCCTTCTCTGCCTATATATAATCATGAACTCCTCACTAATGGTTGAATAAATCAGATTTTTTTATTTATGTTCTGTATATGTAAGATTCATTTTCAGAGGTATCCATTCTATTCCAATTTTTTACCAGCTATTGTAAAAAGGATGCTGTATGTGTTTATAAATTTATAATATATTTACTACATTATATTATAAAATAGAATGTATTTGGATTCTGCTTTTTCCAAGATAATTTAGTTAATATTTGTCTTAAATATCTTTCTATAAAAATGGCCCCATTTTCAACCTCTAGTTTCTTCTACCCTCTAGAGAAAACTACTTAAATGTTTTCCATACTTTTGATGTTTAATCCTTTTGACCTTGCAAATTAGTTTTTTTTTTTCTTTTAAGATCCTATGACAAGTAATTCTATCAAGGTTACCTGTGAAATTCCTGTAGCTAAATGCAATGGTCAACATGATCCTCTTCTTTGATGATTTTCTCCCTTCCTCCTAGACATATTTATTTGTTTGGCTTCCTCAGCAGGAAACCACACTTTACTGATTTTTCATTCTAACACTCTTCTCTAAATCAACTTTATAGGGGCTTCTTTTGTTCTCTGAATTCTTGCCTCTTCGGTGGCTCCAAGTTCAATCCTTGGTCTCTCTTCTATTTAAATTCAGTCTCATGGTACCTCAGTCAGACTCACACCTTTATTAATTGTAAGACTGCAGATCCAGAATGTATTGAATATAAATTGATCACTAGAAAATAGTTATTATTTGTCTATCCCACTGAAAATTATAGGTAACATTCCTATTAACTGCATTACTGCCAAAAACAGCAAATCCCAAATATTGTCATCTAGAACTAAAGAATCCTAGTTTGTGGATTCAAGCTCATCTTCATTGTAGAACCTGGGGTCAATATCCCTCCTGAAGGATTGGCTACAAACCACAGAGGTACTGAGAGTCCAAGGTCAGGACACTTCTAGAAGCTTGGCTTAGTGCCAAGGGAATAACATGGGCATTTGCAGAATCAGCTAAAATTCGACCTGAGGATAGATGTGGCCTCACCATTTACTGTATCTACATATTTGGGTAAGTTATTGGGTAATTCATGGAAGCTCACTTTCCACTCCTGTCCTACGGGGATGGTAAATCCACCTCTGCAGGATGTAATGATGTAGGGAAATCACCCAGTATCTGATGAGTATGCTGACCTCTCCACCCTGGGTAATGCCATGTCGCCATTTTTCCTGCTGAGAGCTCTGCTTTATCCTCCATTAAGTCTAAGCACGTCTTTTCTTACCTCCGTATACACACTGCATCCCTGCTTCACCCCAGCTACCCTTCATTTTTACAAACAATGTCCAAAAGCTGCAGATTTTCTCTCCTTATTCCCCTAACCTCGAAATGTATTTTCAACTATCTTCCTTTGATTATTTTTAGAAGAAAAAATGGTGTTCCTTTTCTTGACAGACTATTTTAAAAAAAAGGTCTTTTCCCCATCTTTCCTTTATCCTCATAGGACTTGCTCCATATTCTCAGTGCTATGCTCAGTCCCTCCCTACCTACTAGTTCTATTGCTGTGTCTTATACATAGACTTGGGGCTCCAGATTTCCACAAAATCATTCTCTAAAAGCTCCTACTTTGAGTGACTGTCCTGTCATTACTTGCCTTCATACTCTGATTCTTAAAAGTGATTTGTACTAATCTTTAGGTTCTCACTTTTTACTTGAGTCATAGTTTATAATTTGTGACTATTTATAGACTGCTATGTAGCTTGCTATCTTAAGACCCACCAGTCACTTCTCATTGACTTACTGCACCTCAGTGTCCATCCTCCTTGAGGATTCTTAACACTTGATACAATTCAGGGTTTGAAATTCTTCATTGTCTTTCAGAGTCCTATTCTATATGGATTCTTGTCTCACTCTAATCCATTCTTTTCAGAGCTTCTCATTTTCCCTTCTGTTTATCCCAGTAAATGGAGGAATTTTCAAAAACATTATCCTAAATGCTACATTTTCAATAAGACATATGACAGTTCTGCATGGGTAATTTCCCGCATCATTCCCATCTTTCTAATGTCCTATCAAACACGTAGGTAAGCTGAGAACCCTTTTTAAAATAATCGGAGCCTAGCGGGGCATGGTGGCACACGCTTGTAAGCCCAGCACTTGGGAGGCTGAGACCTGAGGATCCAGGTTCTTGGCCAGCCTCAGCTACTTAGTAAGGCCCTCCGCAACTTAGTGAGACCCTGTTTCAAAATAAAGAATAAAAAATAGGGCTGGGGGTGTAGCTCGGAGGTAGAATGCCCCTGGGTTTAATCCCCCGTACCACAAATAATAATAATAATAATAATAATAATAATAATCGGAGCCTAAAAGGTAACATGATTTCACATATAAACCAAAGTACATTTTGCATGAATTTTAGTAAACATGTTGCTTTTCAGGAAGAAAAATATTCTGTAAATTGAAGCAATATTTTATTTTATTTTGTTTGGATCTTTGAGGCACCATCATCACCTTGGACAATCACATTATCAGTGGAAAAGCTGATTATGGTCTATAAATGGTCATTAATATATATGTGTGTGATTTTGAATTTTTTAGCTGTCATACCCACCTTGGTTCTACATAGAAGTATAAACATTTAATTAGTTCATTATGTTCTAGTGCAGTTATTCCTGAGCATATTTACACTGAAATACAGTCTGCATTTCATATCCATGAGTTTTGCATCTGTGAATTCAACCAACCGTGGATTGAAAATATTAAAAAAGAATAAATTGTGTCTGTACTGAACATGTACATACTTTTGCTTCTCATCATTGTTCCCTAAAACAATACAGCATAACAACTGCAAATATAGCATTTACATTGTATTAGGTATTACAAGAAATAAAGAAATTAAAGTGTTGGGAGGCTTCATATAGATTATATAAAAAGTCTATGCCATTTCATATCTGGGACTTGAGTATCTACAGTTTTTAATATCCAGAAATTGTGCTGGAAGCAATCCCCATGGATACAGAGGGGAGACTCTACATTTTATTGTCTTTTAAATCACCTGGACTTTTCTATTATATCATAAGCATTATTAACTTCATTTGTTAATTTCTAAAAGTATAATTTTATTATCTATAAAAGGTATTTCTGCATATTAAAGGTACTATTACAAAATATTTTTTATTATTTAAAATAAAGGGTATCTGTTCAGTGGTACAGTATTTGCCTAGTGTGTTAGTTTTTCCTTGTTATGGTCAAAATACCCAATGAGCACAACTTAGAGGAAGAAATATGCATTTGTCTCATAAAGGTTCAGTCATTGGTCAGCTGGCTCCAAAGCCAAAACCTCATGGTGGCAGGGCAGGTTAGAGGAAAACTGATCAGCTAATGGCAGCTGGGAAGCAGAGAGAGACAGCAGAAGGGACCAGGGAAAGAAGCAGTGCTCAAGCCTTAATCCTAGTGCCCCATCTCCTCCAGCCATTCACTAGTGCCTACAGTTACCAACCAGTCAATCCATTCAAATATTAATCCATAAAATGGTCTAATTTGCTCATGATGTTAGAGCCCTCATGATTCAATTATTTCTCCTCTGAACATTGTTACATTGCCAATACATGATCTCTTTTGGGCAACACTCCACAGCCCAATCTTACTACCTGGTATATATAATGCCCTGAGTTCAATCCCCAGCACTACACAAAGCAACCAACCAAATCAAACAGAAAAGAGTAACTGAAGCTATAGGATCAATATAGCATTTTTCTGTAGCATGAATCCTGGGTGAGCCTTAGCTCCCTTCTGGTAACCAGGTAGTATAGGTATTCAAGAGTAGTGAGAAAATTAGATAAGCCATTTAAAATGGAGTAACATTCTAGATCAATTTTTTTCATGTCTAATGATGTAAGAAATGAATAAACGTAGGAGAATCTAATTCTTCTGCACCCTTGGACCCTGTCAAGTGAAACTGAGTTATGTCATTCATGTTTCCCATGGAAACCATAACTTATTCTTGCCTTAGTAATTAATTATCTCATGTTTCTACAATTGATGATTTACTTGTCTCCACTAAATTGTGTGATATTTATTACGGCTCAATTTTTATCAAACCCATTATTATCCATTTAAAAAATACATGTCCATTGCCTAGAACATAATAAATGATGCTTGTTTAGTTGAAAGCAACAGAAACAAGTTCTAATAAAAAAATTGCCAGATGGATATTGGTGAGGCTCATAAAATTTGAAGAAGGTCAAAACAATTGAGGTTCAGGGAAACTAGAAACCAGAGGAACACCGAGGAGAATGAACATGATAGATGTAGCTTGGGTCATGTTTCTGTCCTGGAGAAAGCCCATCACTACCAAAGAAAAGGAACAGTGGCACTGTTAGAATCTCTGCAGACATTGCTGGGAGTTGTTAAGTCACTCTAATTTGTGTCCATTATAAACATTCAAATAAATATTTCTTTAATAGGAAAGTAAGTAAAAGACTATGGCAAAATATTTTTCATGAGCCAATAATCTCAATTTTTTATGTATTCGAGCTCATGAAAATGAAATTTGTAATGTGAACACTGAACCACACAATTTAATTTTACTTAAAGGATTTTATGATCACATCACAGTGCATTTACCATGACTGACTGAAAAGCAGAGAGAAAATATTTTAAATGCAAAAATAAGTGTTTTCCAGAACTTGGGATATGAAAATATTTAATATTAAAATATTTCACAACTGACCACAGTTAATTTTCTCCAAATATCAGGCTGCATTGCTACATTATTATAATAAGCACTTTTCTAAAGTTCTATTTGATAATGAGTTGGTTCACACGTTGCATAGCACATGACATATTATTAGACCAGGTAGCAGCCTATTACTTATATATTTAAATGATTCTCAAAACCTGATTTGACATAGTAATATAATTTATTCTTGTAGAATATTTAATTAGTGAGAATATCATTCTTTAATCAGACCAAATGATATTCTTACTGGTTTATATAATATTATAATTTGAAATTATTATTTCTATTTATATTGTACTGTATTATATCTGTTATTAAGCAGAAAGGCACTTAAAATGTTAAATATTGAACACACTTAAAATTTTCCATTACATTGGAAGGTACATATTATAATGACCTTTCATTTTGAAAAGAAATTTCAAATTAACATCTATATAGTTAGTTTTAAATATAAAATTGTGTTCCATTATATAAAACACACAATAAAATTTTTCACAAGGTAAAATAATTATAAGGAAAATTACTTTTAACCTGTGTAAATTGTATCAAGAAATTGGATGAGATTTTACCTCATTTGAATGCTATCAATTTAGTATGCCTTCTGTGCCCCTCTGGAGGAGCAGCCCCAGGAGGTACAACCCAGGGTGGAGGAGATATGGCCTTTGGCCTCTCTGTGGATCCTAGTAACACCCTCTCTGAAGTGTGGAACCCATCAAAAGATTGGGACACTATGCATCCCCAGTGGAAACAAATTCAGAAGGCTTTAAAAGTATTCAAGTCCCAATGGTCAGGCCCCTTGTGCCCCCAGAGCATGGCTGTGTGGACAGAGGAGGCAGCAAGTGTGAGTAGAGCCTGCTAGACCCTCATCCAACCCCATGCCAGCAGCTACTGTGGCCTTCAGCCCTGTGCCACCCAGGTCTGCTTGCAGGAGGAAGTGATGCGCACAGCCAACATCCAGTCCGGGAGGCCCAGTCCCACCTTTGCACTGCGCAGCTTAAAGGGATGGTGACCTCCAGGAGTATTAAAGGAAACCGGGACACTGCTGGTGTGGACCACAGGAAGGCAGGGCTAAGGCTGGGTGGGACTGGCCCTATTTTTTTATACTTTATTTTGAAACCGGGTCTCACGAAGTTGCGGAGGGCCTCACTAAGGAGAGAAAGAGAGAGAGAGAGAGAGAGAGAGAGAGCTGAGGCTGGCCGCGAACCCGGATCCTTCGGTCTCTGCCTCCCAAAGTACTGGGATTACAAGCGTATGCCACCATGCCCGGGCATGAATTTAATTTCCCGACAGTAAATTTAGTAGAATCTAGATACATATCAAGTATTCTCAATGAAAAGTGAACATCTGAAATTAGACCTACTATATGAGTGAAATACAGGTGAGAGTTTGAGGAAAAGTATTTTACTATTGCATGTATGATTCACAGTGCATCAGCCAGAGCTAGAAACTTTGGTTGTACGTCATCTTGACATAGTAATCCATTTCCACAGTTTCTGATAAGATCTCTGTGTGGCTGTACTCAATTACCAGGAATCTGGTCACATTATGTTTAATGATTGTATAAAAATAATCATGAATATCAGCTTTCAGTTTTACTAAGTATCTTAAGTACCTTGTAAGTCTTTTCACTGGTAAACAACTCAAAATATAAGTGATTGAAGCTAATCTGACTAATCTGTGTTTTACCTGATTGGTATTCTTGGTAAGCCTTACTTTCCTATACTTTCTTAGTGATATTTAAATCTGTTTCTACACGAGAACATCAAAACTATTCTCATGTAAAACCAGTAAAATTATTAAACCACAGGATAGCACTACATACACTTGTAGCATTTTCGTGGCAGATTTAACTTACCCAGAGATTCCATTTTTAAACTATCAAAACCAGAGAAGCATTTGAAATGTTATTTTCCCTCTGGAGAAAATTCTACATTTGCTTCCCAACTGGATAGTGTATCAAATTGATTGAGCCGTGTGCCAACACAAATGCAGCTGTTTAGAAATGGAAATGTTTGCTGTGTAGAAGCTCCAGCTAAAGCCCATAGCATGTTAAAGATTAAGTCCATCCAGAAGTGCCTGGGGCACAAGCTATGGGACAGAAGATTCCAGAATTCCTCACTCCTTTCTCTTCGTCTGGGCAACTGCTTCCTCTCTCACTTCAGTGCCAAGAGATATATTTGATCAAAATATAAAGAACTGTAGACATTTGACCAAAATACAAAGAACTGTAGATGAAGAAGTTTCTGATTACCCTGATTGTGTGTGTTTGTGTGTTGTGCAAATGTACAAAGACAGACATATTCACAAAGGAAAAACAAATAGGAGTTGTCAAAACTCATCTATCAATGCAAAATTGCTTTTTCCCTTCTTTGCTCTACTTTCTGTAAGTTCTGAAGGTAATCTTAAACTACTTTTCTACTTCTATGATTGCTCCTCTCCCAGTTAGTGTTAACTTCTTTTTGCCTCCACCTTCCATTCTGACTGCTTATTTAGCCTTTGCTTGCCAAAGGATATGATTTATACACCTATTTTTCAATAATAGGATGGACTGATTTTTGAAATTAATTTATTCTTGCACATCTTTCATAGGCATTAAACTCACTTGATATGTTTATGTGCAGAAATCTGATCATTACTCAGTTGTGAGGGGGGGAAAAGAAAAAGAGATGAAACCGTGGTATGTACTGTAATTAGTTTAACTTGTTATAATAAAGGAGCAAATTTCTGATTGACTTCAAATATTACAGTTGAAATATCTCAGCTTTGTGTGGCGAATGCCAAGCTTTAAAATCTTAAATATTTTCTTTAATAAATCGTGCATATTTTATGGCTTAGGAAGTATTTTCTTTTTGTACTCTTTAATATTTTAGAATTCTATTCTTGATTGTGCTTTAAGTATAATTATGAAATAAACAGTGAACTGTTTTTCAATACTCTTTCTCTGAAAGCTTTAAAATTTTACAAAATTATTAAGACATTGTTTCCCTTCATTTGTTCAATGGCTCATTCAAACCAACAGTAAAAGTTGTGATTGAATATTGATTCAGCAAGCAGAATTACAACTTGAATGCATTCTATTTAAGTTTGATAATTAAAATATATAGACAATAAAACCGTACAAGGTTGTAATTGTACTACTTCTATACGAATATATCAACCAATTGAAAGAGAAAATGTATTTATCATACCTTCTTGGTCTTAGAATATGCTCTTGCAGGTGCATTAACCCAGTAAAACTAGTTATTAGAGATCTTGAGGCTGAACCAAATCTCAGTCTCAAACTTTAAAAGCTGAAGGATCTTTACACATTTTTTCACCTAATCCTTTCAGCAATGACATGATCTTCCCTATTTATCTTCCGCATAACAAAAATCCTCATACTGGAAATTATTAAGAGGACTTCCTGTTGCAGGATGCACAATAATGGGTTTTCTGACTTTTTATTCTCTGTAAAAGAGTCCATGGAATGCAATTGAATGAGAATAAATATATGATTTTCATCTTCATGGAAAAACATATATTTAACTCACTATAGCGGCAGAGGCATGGCCAATAATGAAGTGGAGTTACAGGGAGAAAGCTAAGGTGTCAAAGTCTGCAAAGAAGCTACAGAGACAAGCAGAGCGGTGCTGGGTTGGGGAGAGGAGGGAGAGATTTGCCTAAAGTCAACATAATGTCCACTCTGGGTGGGCAGGAGTTTTGCTTCCTTAGAAGTCAGAGGAGTGGTTTCCAAAGAAATTGAAAGGCTCAGCCCTACCAGGATCAGGGCTGGGAGATCAAATTATATAAACCCAGAATGGTAAATCTATCTATGCACTCCCTGTTCTGAGAGCACCGACTACAGGCTTCACACCAAGTAACTGGTTAGAAAACCCTTACCTGCAGACACTGAAGGAGTCCCCAGATAACCCACTGCTGCTGGCAGGATTACTCTGTATTCCTTAGGAAGGAGGAAGATGGCAGGGAGTGGCTATCCTTTCCAGTTATTATAACAACTTTTTTAATTAAAATGCATTTTTCTACCTTGTAAATATTTATTAAGCATGTCAATAAGATAAAAATAGGTTATATAAAAAAACTATCACAAAGGTTTAAAAAAAACACCCAAATGGCAAGGAGGGGGCAAGAGACAGAGCTTCTGCTCACACCAGGCACTCCGAAGTTCATGCGTCTCCACCTCCCAATGTTGGGGTCCCAGTTCCCTTTTCTATAGATGCAAACAATAAGGAATTAATAGTAAACTATCCAGTGTTTCTCAAAAATTATTACGGTAAAAATACAACCTTCAAAAATGCACTTGGCATTTAAAACTATAATTCAATTTACAACAGTAACATGTATTAACCTGAACACTTGACATTTTGGGTGTGAATTTATCACTGGGCCTCACAGCAAAACAATCTACAATTTTTCCTACTATGTAGCTGGTGAAAAAAATAGGTGTCTGTTAGCGCATATTTTTCAGCTAGCAATGAAGCAATAAGAACTCAAAAAATAATTTATGACACTAGTGTTTTAAAAATCTGCTTTAGTCTTTTAAATTCTTTCTACTCGATGGTACCAAGATAATATGGCAATAACATATGCTTTCCGGACACATGCAATGATCTCTGGGTCCTGGAGAAACTCATTTTTAGCAGCAAAGATAGATGGACATAGATGATCATCACTCAGTGTTCAATGAAAGAGGCACTTTGCCCAGCAGGTAAGTCCAGAGGAAACAGGGAACTCAGAATTGCAGAGGTGGAGCCATTAGAAATTTGAAAGACGGCAGAATGCAAATTGTTGAAGTAAGTGTCCCTGTGAAAAAGACCAAAAAGAATTGTGTGTATCATGACACAAAGCATAAACGATCATAGTGCTTTCTGAGAACTGCCAGTCATTCATTTTAAGTGAACCCTTTGTGCTTATTGGCAAAAAGTAGTATCTCAGACAAAGACAGGAGCCAGATCATGAAGGCCAGTATAGGGAAAGGAAAGAAATTTAGTCATTTTGTAGATAATGGATCTTTTGAGGGTATATAAAAGAAGGACATAATAATTTTTAAAAATACATATTATCAACTTGGAGAGTAAGTTAAGACTGGCAAACTGAAGTAGTGACATTAAAGAGAAACAATTGGTGGCTTTGAGTGTTTCTTTAGTTTGATGGGATGGGATGGATGACAGGAGGAGGAGGAAGAAGACAGCCATCAGGTGTGAGTGGCACAGGAAATCATGTGGGTCTTGATAGCATTCTCTGCAAAAGTAAATATTGGCTATGGAGCGAGGTTTTGTGTCTTTTGCCTTTGTCTGCAGATTATGAGTTCACTTTTAGACATTCATTCATTTATTCAAAAATAGCTATTGAGTATATTATATGCACTAGAATTGCTATTAAATAGATGGATACATACCATTTTTTCAGGTGACTACAATGTACCTCAATGACGATGGACAAGAAACACACTCTGAGCTTCAGCCTGAACAGAAACATCATGGTGTTGATTTTTATACTACCACCTATAAACTCATCAGTCTGGGGGGTGTTTTTTGGTGAAAACATGACAACCAAGGCAAACACATTTTAATTTAAGATCCTGGTAGCTGAAGAACAATAAATAATGATATTGGTAAGAATGGTTCAAGAGTTGAACAGCAAACTGTGAGAGAGAGAGACGTGTTTAATTAAAAAGTCTTGTATTTTATTATACTGCATTTATCATTAACATTTCATTAATAAAACACAGTAAAAAAAAACACTGGCTATACTCATCTTGTCAACTATAAAATAAGCATAACCATATTAAATCTTAATGAAAAATAAGGGGATTCAAGTAATGTAGATAGAATATGTGTAGCTGAAACATAAAACGTTTAATTAATAACTTAAATTCTCAAGATTATTTTGATAGTGTAGAAAAAATCTTAGTGTAGTTATTACTGGTGGTTTCCTGTGGGTATTTAAACTGCTCAGTCTATGTCTATGTCCCAGAATAAAACAGAAATATGCAGGAACTGGAACGTGTCTGTCCAATCACTATTTGTTTAGCAGTGGTTAAATGTCAAGAATGCAAAGTCTGGGGTTGACTTATCTGAACCTTATGCCTCTGAGTTACACCTGGCTGGAGGTACACGTGAATCTAGTGATAGAGGAAACGTCAGGACACTGTCCGTGGAGAGCCCGTTTCAGTATGCGCAAGCCTGGTTCCTGACAGTAGCAAATGGGCCTCATATTTTCAGAATCTGAAGCCTGAGAAAGCACAAGTCCAGGTCTTCCTCTCCCATGCTTCCTTGCGGGCCCTGTGTACTGTCCTCACCCAGGACTTAGGCAGATGGAACAGTCCCTATCTGGAACATTGCTGGTCTCTTGGACTGGGAAAATAGAGACCAAAGAACCAGGAGCTGTTACTTAAATGTCTACTTTGAAGGGACATGACCCATGTGTTGCAAACATTTCATTGGTCAAAGTAAATTAAGTGAGTGTGCCTAATGTCAGTGCATGGGTAGGGGGCATGAATCTCCAGACGGGGAGGAGTCCTTGAGGGAGCAGAAATGAATATTTGAACAACAATAAATTCCAAAATAGAATCCTTGAACAGACATAAAAATATTAAAGGTCATTATCCTGAAAACCACAATATCAGGCTTCTTTCAGGATCAGAGTATCTTGTAAAAGAATCAATGAATGAAGATAGAAGCCAGGCAAGGGGCCAGATTGTGTGTCTGAGTTCCGCTGCGTGATTTTAGACAAGTCACCTTGCTTCCCTGCCTCTCGATCACTAATGTTCAATTCAGAAATTTCATTAGGCAATCTCTTATATCCACTTCCTTCCTTGATACCTTACATATAGTCACAGCCATTATTCCTTTCTCTTCTAATTTATAAGTACTCTCATTCACTAAATATCACTTATTCCTCAAAAGAACTAAGGAAGCATTTTCTTTATTTCACTGGTAAAAGTGGAAATTTAGTTAACTTATTTTTGTCAGATATTCAGAAAGAGATGGATCAAGGACTATACACATTCTCCTGTCATGCTTCTGTGAAATTGTGATCAATATTTCTAGAAATGTTAATAAAGATAAAAATTGTGTTAAACAAACACTCCATTTTGAATTCCTACTTGCAGTCTATTAGTTAAACATATTTTTATTCATGGTTGATTTCCTTTAAGCAGTTATATATTTAATATATAAATCTTTAACCATAGTTGAAAGATATTAACAAGCAAACAAGTGTTAATTATTCTTTAATAAGGAGTTTTTCCCCCAAAATGTTCATTCACACCTAGTCCCTGGCTCAGAAATATACATTTTCACAGAGATGGTTTTACACTCAAAAAAAATTTACTGGATTTTGCAAACAAATTTGTTGATGTCTGTTGCAATACTTTTACATTTTTTTTTCTTTTGCAGTACCGGGGATTGAACCCAGGGGCGTTCTACCTCTGCGCTACACCCCCGGCCCTATTTTTTATACTTTATTTTGAAACCGGGTCTCACGAAGTTGCGGAGGGCCTCACTAAGTAGAGAGAGAGAGAGAGACAGAGAGAGAGAGAGAGAGAGAGAGAGAGAGAGAGAGAGAGCTGAGGCTGGCTGCGAACCCGGATCCTCTGGTCTCTGCCTCCCAAAGTACTGGGATTACAAGCATGCGCCACCACGCCCGGCTAATACTTTTACATTTTAAGGGATGTAAGCATACTTTTATTGTGGGACTTTTGCTATATTTTAAACTATATTATATACTTTATATGTGCTTAAAGTAGGATTTTATGAGACAAAAACATCACTTTTTACATATGTACAGTATTATTTCACAGCTTTTTAGGGGAAAGTAAGGGATAGAGCTTTAAATAATTGCACAGTTTTGTTCGTATACTAGTTTTTGATAACAGATATTAGATTCCTTTCCCACGAAAGTTTACATTTGACATTTTTTCCACTGCAATTGTTCTTCAGATGAATCCCAGGCCTGCACGGGAGCGCTCAGTGGAAAACACCATTATACAAAGTCACAGGTAAAGGAGATGGTGGCCAGCTCTACTTCATAAAATCCACCTCAGTTGAAGCATATTTTTCATGCAGTATATCTATGCTTTTTAAGTAACTAGTTTTATTCTATTGAACATATAATACATCCCAAAACATAAATTCTCAAATGTCCTTTTATTCCACCCTTAAACTTATGGTTTGGGAAACAGATTTATCCAGGGATACCTAACAAATATAAAACAGCAGATCGGAGGTCTGAATGGGAAAGAAGAAGGTGAGTTTGAGAAGAACACAGACTCAGACAAGCTGAAATGTGAATTCAAGCTCAGAGACAAGTCGCTCAATTCCCAAACAACTCCAAATATGAAATAAACAAAGATTGATCCTGCTGCCCTTTCTAAATACATCCATATTTAGGATGAATTACAAAAACTACATTATTTTTTCAGTTCCAGGACAAAAGCTTTAAAAAAACAAAAATGTTCTATGTTAAATAGAAATAATTGTAATTTACCCATGAGTTTCTTTTTATATAGTAACAGAAATAATAGAATATGATGTACAGTATGTGCAGAGTCCGTGCATTGGGGATGGCGTGCGGAAGTGTTTGGCTTTCGGCCACTTCAGCAGCAGCAGTTCCAGAATGTTCCACCTCAACTCAGCCATATGATCCACCTCATTTGGAGCACTGCATGGCCTCTGACATCTAAAAAAATAAATCACAGAGACCATCAGTCTTGGGTGCCACAAGGACTGGCTGAGGTTTTGCTATGGCCACTCTGTGGTCACCAGGGAGCCCTCCATGACAGCCCTCTACTTTGTAAACATAGCATGGTGCTCACCTCTTCACCCAGCTCTGCCGGGGGAACTTCCGCCAATGTCTCCACCCGCCAAGGCAGAGGAAAGACTGAAGGATGGCGCTTGCCCTCTTTCTCTGGAGAGTGGACTGAAGTTCACAGAAGGCTTGCCCGGCAGCTTAAGAACTTTGTCACCTGGCCTTATGCATGTTCAAGAGATCAGCAGTGTACTCAATTAAATTTTAGTAGTCCCTTATTTAAAAAAGAAGATGGGTATTAGGGCAGGCAATTAGGAATCTCTAACATGTATTCAGTGAGCTCCTTTATATATGTGATCCTTTTATTTCAATCAAAGCTCTTATTAGTGATTCACTATGTGTGAGTCAATCTTCCTACTGTGACTCTCAAGTTGAGTAGGTCATGGAGCCCGAGTGTAGGGACAGCCTCACAAAGAAATGGGCCCCACTGGGGTAAGCCAGGGTTACTACATGGTTACCTGCATCCCTCTGTTACCCATCTGGAGTGAAATTGTACAGAAATTGATAGTGCTTATAAATTTTTATAGTAGTTTGACTAACTACTTTATGCTGGTTAAAATCATAATAAAATATTAATGTTTATGTTTCATATGAATTCAAAATTTTACTTTTCCTGTAGTTTTCTTTCTTTTTTTTTTTTTTGGTACTGGGAATTGAACTCAGGGACACTCTCCCTCCAAGCTGCACCCTTAGCCCTTTTTAAAGTTTGTTTGTTTTGAAACAGGATCTTGCTAAGTTGCTGAGAGTCTCTGTCCTCAAACTTGCAATTCTCAAATTTGCAAAAATCCAAACTGGGATTATAGGCATGTGCCACCGTGCGTGGTGTATTTTTTCTTATATTACACAAAATTATTGGTCACAGATGATTTGAAAATTAAACAAAATAAGCCATCTTTTATCACATCAATTAAAAATATATAGGTTCAGAACAAATAGCAAAGCTGCTGTAGAATGAATCAGGATGCATTTGACAGTAAGAATCCCATTTGGCTTGAAGATGCACATACGTTCTATTTACAACATTCCTGCAAGTTAGATGATAGTCTGAAACAGATAATCTGATAGTCCTTATTTCAAAAAGAGAAAAGTAGAATCGTCCTGGTTCTGAGTAAGTGGCGTTCTTCCCAACTAACTTCAGTTCCTCCTATTCATTTAATCATTCTAGTGACAAAATGTGGATTTGTGAAAACAATAAAAATGTAATAAATAAAGTAATTATAGATAATAGGCAGGTAATAGAACATACCGCCATTTGGAAAAAGCATATCACGGTTGCATTGCTCAGACCACACCCTGCTGTATAGAAATAGCAAGACCTTTTCCCTCCATCTTTCTTACTGTCCTCAGATCCGTTCTCTGAGAGCACACCCCTCACTCACAGTCTTCCTTCTGGGAAAAGAAGATGAGCTAGAAGATAACTTAGGTGGGTAGATAGGAATTTTCTAGGTTTAAATGACCAAGAAACAATTGCTTTAAGACCTCCATCAGCTGCTGGTTGAAGCACAAGGCCAACCAGCAAAGGTGGAGATCTCTAGTCTTGTAGGAGCATGCTGCAGGTCCTGGATCCTACAGCACATGATCCTTAGCTGCAGAATGTATCACTTAGTCCATCTTGGTTCATCTGCTTCTCCCTCCGCCCCTGCCTCTGAAACGGAGATATGTAAGGAAGCTGGGCTAAACTAGCAGAGGTTGACTCTATTTTCAGTTCAATAATTTTAGCCTTTGTCAAGAAAGAAGTACTCAAAATGATTATGTCATTGGGCTTCTCTCATTTTTCTGCCTTTTCTACATTGAAATCTCCTGTCTGTCTAGTGAGTGTTGCTTTATCTCTCTGCTTTGGGCAAGAGTTTTAGCATGTTTTTCCAAAGTCTTAGACACATTACTGGGACTTTTAGACATTTTGGTTGCTGATCACAAGTAGAAAGTGTCTGGACATTTGAGGGAGTTTTCTTTTCTGTTATTCCCAATAAGCCTGTCCACATTAATGCTCATTTTCTTGTGGGAACTTACTTAAGCTTGGTAGTAGTACCAAACATATTTCAATGTCCTAACATCATGTATTTTAATTCAGAACTCTATTGCTAGAAAAACAATATAAGTAATGCTCATATTACCTAAAAGTAAGAAGAGATACATTTTCCTACTTAATTCCCATTTAATTGATCATGAGATTTTAGCTTTTATCATAGATCCCACACAAATTTAAAAAGCAAGTCTGAATAATAAAATAAATTATGTCACAGACCTAAAAACTTGAGCATGAGGTAGGGCTGCGATAGACAGAATTAAAATACAGGATCTATGGGTTTCCATGGCCCGGGTGTTTAAGATGTGTTCTAGGTTTACTGAAATAAATGAAAATTCTTCTCTTTTTCAATAGAGCTCTTGGTTGGCTCTGGTCAGAGCTCTGAAGTATCCGTGGGAATATTAACTGGTGAGACTCAAGACTGGCTTTGTACCTTGCTCTCATAGAAAACTTAAATGAATAGAGATTAGTAAGTCTGGCAACAGTTTTTTCCTGGCAAACATCAACTGTTTTGTTAAATGTTTGGAAATCACAAATCCTTGACTAAATACCTAGAACGTTCACCCTCCTAATGTTTTAAACCTATGCTTTTTGTAATATGGAATTAATCCATCATTTCTGATTCATTTAATCTTATCTCATCCCAAGGTTATAACAACAGTGCTATTTTATAGTCCAAATTGCTGTTGAGCTTTTAAATTAGGCATTTAAAAATCCAAAAATAATATTTTAGCCAGGTGTAAAAACAACTTGAAATCTACATTAGTCTAAGTTAGCTGAAAACATGGATTCCACGAGGCTCACACTGGCTCCATACCACACATTCCTCTATAACTATGGGATATAATCTTGCCAATCAATAACCAGTGAGCTTTCCCAGAGTCCTACATTTACAACTTTCATAATGTCCATGCACACTACAATCTCATTAGTATAAAATTTGGCTGTCTTAACTTGAAAATATTTACCCATATTTTCCCTATAGATAAATTAATGTCTGGAATGTTAGTTTCTCTGTGACATCCATCAAATACTTCAGTGATTTGGAGTAAAATAATTCACTTGGTGAATACACAACTACTCTGGAAATTGATGTGCTTTTGTTACTATAACACAGTACTCTATATACTAGCAGTCACAGGAAGTTACTCTACTGTTCAAAAACATTCTCAATTAAATGACAAGCATCACTGATTCCTTCCCTGTCTGCCTGTAGGAAGGGGAGAGAAATAGAGCAGGTATGAATGCTATTAAAATGTTTACTAATATGGAGCCAAAAATATGGGTAACAGAGTAACTATGAACTGATAATCATGATGTTACTATCACTATATATGTATTAAAATGTCTTGGTAGGATTAACATAGATATTGGAAAGCCCAATGCTTCCTAATGCATTCATTTAATATCCATGAATTCATTCATCAATACTGGATGGTCAACCAACACTTATTGATTACCTAGAATGTGTTTGCCAGTGAGCTTCACAACAGAAATACCAATCATGTTCCAGACAGACACTATTTCTGTCTTTTCCAGACACACATTCTATGTGTGTGTTTGGAATAGAATAAACTGGGATAGAATTTTTGATAAATATATACAGTTTCAAAGAAGCAAATAATTGGAACTTAATGGGTCAGAAAAATCTTTACTAAAAATGTTACCTTTTCCCCCAAATTTATGAAATTTGAGTATGCTTCAAGAAGGATGTATGGGGAGGAGATTCCACCGAGGGATAACATTTGCAAAGGTTTCGAAGGTGACATATACTGGAAGAGCAGGCTAGCATGGTCCTTGATTAAGTCATCAATGCCTATTTTTTTTAATTTCCCTGGCTTTTCATCCTGTGATTTTACTCATGCTACTGTCATAAGGAAAATGTTCATTAATAAGCAACTTCTCAAAGAAGAAAGAGAAAATGGGATTTTATACAACTAGAGAGTGATTTAGAGTGTGAAGGTGGGTCTTACTCCTACCAGTGCAGGTGAACCCTTGGTAGTTAGCATAACAACACAAGAGAGGAGATGCAATTCTTCTTACTGTTGTCTTCCCAGACCAATGGGCTCAGATAATCAACAGTGCCAATCAGAAAGACAGAAATTGATCTAAATTTATGAAACTCTAACAGACAAATACGATACCTTGCAGATATTTGCAAAATTCCTAGTCCAGGAAAATAAAAGCAATTATTGAGAAAAAAATCAAATGAAACATTTGCTAAACTGAAAACATGAAATTTTATTTTATTTAACAAGTTTTAACATACATATAAACACCATTGTGCAATAATCTGTGCTATAAATTTCACAAAATACTGTGTTGCTTATTAATCTTTTATTTGTTAAAATTATTTCAGAATTATATACATAGTTCTGTCAGGAAAGCAAGGACATGAATACATTTTAGTATTTTGAGTAATGTGTAGACTCAGTAGTAAGAAAAGAATATGCATGGTATGGTGGTACAGAGCAAATACTGTACCTGTTTATATTCTAATAGCTAGAAAAGACCATATCCAATAAATGTATTTTGATGAAAAATGAATGAAGAAATTCTGAAATAAAAAAATCTTTGGGATATATATATATCTCTATAAAAATGTGTGTGTATATATATATATATATGCATATATGTACACGTATATGTATTAAACATGGATTATAAATTGAGCAATAAATATGCATTTTAAAATTTAAGCATAATTTCATCTTCTATTCTACCCACCTAAAAATAGTTAATGACTCAGTTTTCTAGTGGATATCTAGCCATCTTATGTGTGTATTTCTATTCAAGGATGTATAGAAATAGAGATTGATGTCCTTTGGTATGCTGTTGGTAGGGAGGATTGGTTCCAAGACTCCCCCACACCAAAATCTATGGTTGCTCATGTTTGTCATATAAATTGATGTAGTATAATATATATTTTATATATATATATATATATATATATATTTCTCTACACTTTAAATCATCTCTAGATTACTGTGATATCTAATACAGTGTAAATGTTATATAAATGTTATTAATGATTATTATACTGTATTGTTTAGAGAATAATGTCAAAAAAGTCCATACGTCCATATAAATGTTATATAATGATTATTATACTATATTGTTTAGAGAATAATGTCAAAAAAAGTCCATGTGTGCTCAGTACACATCATAGATAACCATATTTTTTTCCACTATTGATTGAATCCATGGATGCGGAACCCATGGTACAGGAGGCCAAACGTATGTATAATTTTAGAAAAAAATGCATTGTTTTCCCCAAAGTTGTGTAAGATACATATGTGTACCTAGATATACTTTATATGTGCAGTATATGTTCCTTTTTTAAACAAGTTTGCTACCATAATTAAATATCTGTAGTTTAAAAAATAGGGATTGACAGAAGATAGAGACAGAGACAGAAATGTGTGCCTGTGTGTGTATGAGTGTATATACACACATACGTGATTTGTATGGTAGGTAGTTTTGTTTGATAAATGCTTTGAATAATCATTTCCCTGGCTTCCCTTCTTCTGATCTTTTCTGAGCTCTTCCATATCCTCCTGCAAGTCCATGCTTACTGGGATTCTCTCCCATAGTTCCTCTGAATTCCTATATTCTTTCTTTAGATATGTTAATATATTTAATCCTTTAGAGTTAAATCCTGCTAACCCTGGAGGCACTCAGTCTCTTTAAATTGAATTTTCTTCTTTACATGTTGATTTTACAGTTTAATCTCCCAGGGCAATTTTATTCCCCTCTTTTACTGGCGCTTGGGGGATTCCTCATGTCTAACTCTTGTGCCAATTAGAGCATGGAGACATAAAAATGCATTGTGTGTCTGAGGAATGGTGAGTAGCCTCCTGGAATTACAAACCTTAAGTACCAGTAAAAAGAAAAAGAGCGGACTTTAATGGTAAGCCAAGGACGTATTCCAGCACACTAAGATCATTCCTCATGAATATTCGACACTAGTAGACGTTGGACATGATCATGGCAGGGTTCTGTTGTCAAGAACAGTATAAGGGCGATGACCTTTGCTCTTCTCTCAAAATGCCAGCCCAACAAGTTCAAGGTTACCCTGCTGCTGCATTTAGAAATAGCCATACAGAAGTTCATTGCTATGATACTCTGTGGGCATGAGCTAGAAGTCACTGCTTATATTATACTATGGTAGTTATTTTCAGAGCTATCATATTTTGTATATGTTCTTTTTCTCTACTCCCTTATTTTCTGGATAATAGAAACTTTCATTTTACAATGATAGCTCCTTGGTGGGACACAAACATCTTGATGTCCAGGTTGATAAGAATGGTCTTCACGATGATTTTCAGCATGTAGTTCAGACTGTGACTCAATAGTTCCTAAATTTATTTTAGATATGTAAAATTAATGAGTGAGAAGTCAAAGAAACACAGAGAATCAAAATATTTTCTCAAAATTGCCATTGCTGTTTCTATGGAATACAATAACATGGATATGTTCATTTCAGAGAAATCAAACTGGAGAATGTTGTGTAGACAAAAGGACAGGTGTTCAGAATAGTTTTGAACTTTAAAAGATACCATGAAGAAAAGTTGACAAATATCTGAAATAGCATTGCTGAATTTTACTTGAAAACATGCATGATAGATGGATGTAAAATACACAAATCTATTACTTTGAAAAATAAAGGACTGGGGTGGGAGCATGTATTTTGCGCTATTAGTATTCAACACTCATACCAAGGCAAGAACTGAAGGGAAAAAAAGATCCTGAGACATAAAAATATATCAGTTTAAAGGAGAAAAATGAGTATTTCTTCAAGTGCAGTGAGCATCAGGAAAGCCCTTCAATAAAAGTGTGATTGCAGGGGTCTGTATTTATCCTTTCTTGATGACTTTTACAGTAATGTTTTACATTTATATAGGAAAAGGTGATTTCAATAACTGCCAGTACCAGCGACTCAGCCTGCGACCTTAAAAACCAAGTTGTTCTTGCTGCTTCTCAACGGGGACTAATAATAAAGCTTCTTAGGAAATACTTCATTGACAATTGAGTTCATGATGTGCAAGGAAGTATAGAATTCAGCTCACTCTCCCGTGACTATATTGACTCTTTAGTTCTAGCCACAGAAAAACAAGTTGTTCTTGTGTAGCGCAAACAGATTTATGACTTAAAAGAACACCAATAACAGATATGTTGAGAACAAAAGTGTCAATTTCATATACTTTCTTTTCTTCATAAAATTGCACTTTGAGTCCATCTGATGCAATGTATTTCTCAGTGATACAAAGAGAAATGTAAGATCCAATAGAGTATCATTGAGCCCTCGTAATAGCAGAATAAAAATAAAACCTCTGTCAAAACTATATAGTTTGAGACTTATTTTCTCTGTGTCTTAATGGCTCCCTGGCTTGAAGGCTTGCACTTGGTAAGTAGCAAAAAGAAAAGGAAAAAGGGAATTATTGTTTTTGATAGGAAATGGAAGAACTTTTTTACTCGACATTATCGAATTATCTAATTTTATTTAATGTTTTTAATTAGAAAACTTAGATATGTTGTAAGTATTACATATAGACATATAAAATCCTAGTAATCAGTGCCAGTAAAGATGGAATGGGATGGACTCCTTGGGCGAACACTTTGAGATCAACATATATACATATATATGCATATATGTGTATATATTAGCATGTATATATGTATTTACAAAAAATATTTGCCTTATAATTTTCAAAAGCCACAAAAACCATTGTACTTTGAACTGATTGTCTAGTTTTAGAAACATTACTGATTAAAATAGAAAAACGGATCGATACTTATTGGATACGGATCTTCAATTAATTACACATAAAATGAAATTTAATTATTTAATGTCATTAGTAGAAAGATCATAAATTAAATTATTGTTAATTCATACAATTGCCTAACATTGTGGCAAATGCCTGTAATCCTAGTACTTGGAAGGCTGAGAAAGACGGATCACAGGTTCCAGGTCAGCCTCACCAACTAAGGGAACCCCTGTTTCAAAATAAAAAATAAAAGGACTGGGGGTGTAGCTCAGAGATAGAATGTCCTGGGTTCTATCCCCATTACCCACCTCCCCCCCCCACACACAGAAAAAATACAATCATACATATCATATTTTAACTTGATTTTTTAATCCCTTAGTGTTCAGGCCACACCTGACCCTCATATACTATCCCTGTCAGCATTCTCACAGCTATAATCCAAGAACTGACTGTGCAACTTAGAGGAAGGAAGATCTATTTGCTATTTGCTCAAGGTTTGGAGATTTGAGTTCAGTCCATGTGAGGCCGGGGACCGCGTATCACAGGGCATGGTGGCAGGAAGCAGAGAGAGGGAGAACACAAGGGTTTGCTCCTCACCTCATGGAGGGCGGAAGCAAGAGAGAGATCATGGGGAGGAGGAACCATATATATCCCCAAGGTCACACCGCAGGGGTCCACCTTCTCCAGCCACCATCCAGATAAATCCAATGCGATTGATTTATCCCCTGCGGAGATTACAACCAAAGCTGGCTTCTGACATCGCTGTCCCATTTCCGTGAGGGCTCGGAAGAGGAACCCCAAATCCAAACCATTATGTATACTACATTCAAGTTCAGAGTCTGTCACCTTTGCTATTGTGTGTGTGTGTTTGTGTGTGTGTGTGTGTGTGTGTGTGTCTGTGCGTGAAGAGTTTTAGAGCTTTTGATATACTTATATAACTACCATATACTTATATACTTATAGTATATATAATATAGTAGTTATACTTATATAACAACTACTGGGGTCACCTGGAATGGGCAGCAGAAGATAAATTTTCTGATAAGCTTTTGGTGCACAGACCAGACGTACAGCCATGAAGACTCTAGCCTGGAGGAGGAAGGTGGAGACCCAGGGTCCTCCTGCAGATGACAGGTAAAATGATGTCTGATTGTGCTTTTGAGAGTCAAGGTAAGCAACCTACAGTCCTGGTATGAATGACTTAGGAATCAATGACCTTCTGTTGCCTAACTGGAAAGCTTCCTGCAGGACTTTCGTTTTGGAGGTCTAGAGGTGGGCCCTGCTTGGTTAGGTGCAGTGGCTGCACCTGGGCAGTGGTGTTAAGTGACAAGCTCTGGGGACTCAGTGATAAGTGTTGAAGTTGGCACTTAAATGCAGACTAACCACAGCCCTGATCTCCCAACTGCAGCCTCATACTGCTTCCCAATAAGTAGCAATTATCTTCTGATATTGACATCTTTGGTACTTACTCAATTTTGTTTAGAAAGTACTTTGTTTAGAAAGAGAGTACTTTTAATCACTCTACAATGATCATTGCCATGCCTTTAGATAGTATAATACTTTAGATCATTCATAGGGTATGTAGAAAGGAAATAAATAAGTCAAAAGATATGAACAACCTGGGTACAGTGGTGTGTGCCTGTAATCCCAGTACTTGGGAGGCTGATCCCAGGATTTGGGAGGAAGATCGAAGCTTCAAGACCAGCCTCAGAAACTTAGCAAGACCCTCAGTAACTTAATGAGACCCGGTTTCAAAAGTTTTCTTAAAAAGAACTGGGAGTGTATCTTGGAAATAGAATGCCACTGGGTTTGAGCCCCTATATCAAAAAACAGAGATAAACACTATTGAGACTTTTCCAAAGTTTAATCAAATTAATTCCTAAAGCAACTGTACTTTATTTTTATTTCAACCAATAGTATACAGTATACTTGTGTTTGAGAACTATTAATTTTTTTCCTCTTTGGTAATTATATAAACACTAAATGGAAAAACAATTGCTTTAGTCATTTACATTTTTCTCACAATGATTTTGTGTGTGCTATTTAATTTCCTCCTTGATGCAGTGTCTGTGAAGGAGTTTCATGCAGAGACATCATTTACAGCCAATATCATAATACATAATTTTTATAGATTAAGGCAATGCTAATGTCATTATGCCTATCCATTCAATGACCACTAATAAGAGAATTTACAAATAAATTTCTACAGGAAAAATGACAGTAGTTACAACAATGTTTAGGGACATTCTAATAGTAAGTTATGGAAACTAGATTGCGGAAAAGTTTAATCAACAGACTTTAGAAGTCCCAACAGGTGGAAAAAAAAGCAATAGTAAAAGTCTGAAAGAAATGATTTTTACACAATAAAATTCTAGTCATCAATAAAGAAGAACAAAATTATGTCATTTCCAGGAAAATGGATGGAACTGGAGAACATTATATTAAGTGAGATTAGCCAGTCACAGAAAGTGAAGGGTCATATGATCTCTCTCTTAGGTGGAAGCCCTCTAGATAAAGGAGGAAAACCACAAAGGAGTGATGGTGAAGGTTAGGGGAGGGCAGTGGGGGAAAGAATTAATAAATGCAACACTTCCATTGACATTATGTGCATATATGAAATTATCAATATCAATCTTAATATCATGTACAGAGAAGGGGAGGGAGTGGGGACAGAGCTGGGGGGAAGCTCACCAAGTGCTATTTCTATGTGTGTCCCTATCACTCTGAACTTCATTATGATGTGAGACTAAAATGTACCAATAAAGGTATATTTTTTAAAAAAGAAATGATTTTAAAACAAGAAGTAACACAGTTAAGAAGTTGATAGAACTGGGAAACTATTTGTTAGAGGTGAAATATCATAAGCAATTAAAATTAAAGTCGAATTTTGTTTTTACCCAATTTATAATTTAAATTCTATAGAAATCTCCTATAGGAATAAGTAAATAAGTAACTCCTATAGGAATAAGTAAAAACTCCTATAGGAATAAGTAAGTAAATAAAATAAAAAGCAAATAGATGTTTCAGCCTATGTGTAAAATTTAAAAGTTAGCAATAACCAGATTTGATCTTTAGAAATATGACCTACCTCATCGATCATTCAACACAAAATTACATGCAAAAACAAGGTGAGTATTCAGAAAATAGTCAAAAGCATTTAGAGTTGACTTATCTAATGCAATATATAATAATTTAATGCAAGATATGGAAGACTGATGTTTTGTGAGGTAAGAGTATAGATATTTGACAATGGATATTTTATATTTATGAGCTATGAGAGAATTTTAAAAAGCATTCTGTTAATAGTTAACAAGTCTCAGAAAATCCATCAGCTTTGAATGTGATGAAATTTGCTGTAACCTATGATAAGATCTTTATGTGCAGGTAGAAACCTTGCATCATAGTCCTTCACTATCTCAGCTCAGGAAACACAGCTCTCCGGGGGTGCGCATTGAACCAACCAAATGGAATCCATCAAAAGACATACCTGGCATCAGCAAACATCAGGGAATACAAAGAGAGCGCAAGGAAATGCATCTCAAGAGCTCTGTTTGTATAGGTCTGGCCTCTCCAAGATCTGGCCATGCTCAGGGCTCTTGCTGGAGAGGCTCCGCTTAATGCACTGCCTAATGTCTTGCCTCTTCAACCCCGACACACTCCATTACAGCGCATATGCTATGCAGCCTGTGTGTAGCCTGTGGGACGGAGCTGAAGCAACAGTCACATCTTCAACCCAAACAAACTTAAAAATTAATGCTGCAAAGGGAAGAGTTGTATTCTGGCTCTCTACGAACTACTTATTATCTGTGCCAAATAGGGGCTATTAAAGGGGCAATGAGGGAGTACAGTAGAAAGGCAGGGAGAGGGGGCTCTTTAGGAGTTGGATACTTTTGGAAGGAGGCACAGATTTCCCCCAGTGCATGCTCAGCGCAGAGTCCCAGGTGTTTTAGCTTGTCCTCTCAGCCACTCATTCAATCCCCTGCAAGTTGTTGACCTTTACAAAACAGAAGACAATTCTCTAGACAAGGTGAAGTACAAACAGACCCACATTTCAGTGAATTTGGAAGTTTTTAAGGGAATCAAAACACATGCTTAATATTAATAATGCAAGGTAACGGCCATTGTGTGAGGATGTTTTAGAGTAGAAAAAAATAAAATGTGCTTTTTGATGGGAAAATGAAGAACAAATCTAATCCTTCTCTCTACTAACATGATCATACCGTGTGGCAATATTTGTGCATTAGAATTTTGTCCTTCAGAAAGCTAAGATTATTTGTGTATTGTACCTTATAGAGTAACTCATGATAGAACTAAGAGACCTGGGAATGAAAATACATCTAATAATTATGTGCTTGCAACTTACAGAAGCACCCTTTTCAGCCAGTACTTCTAATTATATGGTAGTGATGTGTAAGTGCTTCTAATTACAGAGAAATGCTTGTCATGCACATACCATTGTCTTGGTTTTCAGTAAAAAAGTGACCACCAGGATAAGAAGGAGCTGGTACCGGGCAATACTGTGCTGTCAGAGTGGGAGTTTTATGTGGCTTTTAAGCCTTTCGCTGATTCTCAAATGTAATTAATTGTTTCAGTTCCATGGTTTGCAAACGCACAAAAACTCAGTCTTGTGATGCTGTTAAGCCCATGCAAGTTATGCAAATTCCTAGTGCTATAGATTCAAGTGAAAATATTCTGATTGAATAAGTTTTAAAGGTACAGATATATTTAGTGGGAGATTAAAAATATGCATTTTTAATGACCCGGTTGAGGCATGGGCCTACATCCAATCTGTTTATCGTTTAGTTCTTAAAATAGTCAGATGGATATTGTTACAGAATGTGATTTGAGAAATTTATGTTAAAGAAAGCTTGATACTTGTTATTTTATAAATATTTAATTTTAAATGCATATAGTTTTCAATATTAATATCTGTTCTTCAACAATATAAACATTCTTAATAACAGTAGTAGAAATGTTAATATGATGCTCGTACATAGTAGTGTTTATTTTTATATGCAAGAATTTTTGTATTCATATGAAATTCTTTGCAATTTATGCTTCCATGGTTATTTTAATTTGAGAGGAAGGATGAAGTAGTATAAGCAATTATTAAAGTCAGCTACTATACTTTTGCTTAAGTTTAGGAAACAGAAAATTTGGAGGGCAAAAGGCACATTTCCACAGTTACTTCATGTAATTAGTCAAAGATTAACAGAATGCTTCTTTCTCTTCTGTGAAAGATAAGTGGTGCTTTAATTAATTTGTGGCATTGAGTTTACAGAAAATTATAAATGTTCAAGAAAGCAAAATCTTTGAAACAATTTCATTAGTGCAGACTTTCAGACATCAAGCAAGAGATATAGTGATTTAAGACTATCATATGTCAGGTAATTTTCCCCTCACATTGATATTTTGAATTGGAAGAGATGTAGACTGCTTATTGCATACCTATCTCTTCCCGAGCAGTATAAACATTGCAATATATTAACTTTTATTATTACACAGTACCCGTCATTGATCTCTTATGGTGGACCAATAGTGCCCCAAAGTGCTCATGTGTTGAAGCTTTGCTCCCCAATGTGGCAAGGTTCAGAGGTGAGGCATGGCTGGAGGGAGTGGGTTGCTGAGCACGTGGCTTTGTGTCATATCTGTCCCTGGCCACTCCCTGTCTCTTTCTTTGCTTCCCAGCTGCCAGAAGATGAGCAGCGTTCCGCCACCATGCCATGCTACCATGCAGCTTCTGTCTTGGAGCCAGCCAACCATGGATTGAACCTCTGAAAGTGTGAACCTCTGCGTTGTTCTGCTCAGGCATTTTGCTTACAGTAATGAGTAGCTGACTAACACAATCCTAGTTTACAAAAATTGTTAACATATAGAAGCAAAGTAACCGATTCAAACATGAAAGGTGAAATTTAGACCTAGGAGATTTTGATTACTATCTTAAGTGCTATGCACAAACCAAAAGGACTTTATTAGGGTAATAAAATACAAGAAGTAATGAGGAAGGGCTAGGAAGAGAACTTTCTACACAAGAGGATTTATACGTTATACACAAGATTATGTAAAATGTTAAAGCACCAGAAGAGAGGTGAGGTGTTTCTGTTTTTGTTTTTGTTTTGGGGGGGAGTGTAAAATTTCTCAGAAATGTCAGGAAGGTGAGGATAAGGGCACACAGGGAGAGGGAAGTGTTGGAATGGTACTTTCCACTGCCCAATGTCTGCATCAAAGTCTCATAATAAAATATAGAAAAATAAAATTTCTTAACTGGAAGAGGCAAAATGAAGCTATTCTACTGGTACCATTCTCAATCAGAAGAACACATGGAGAGATAAGAAACGGATTGCCTCTCAGGTGCCCTCACCTGGTGCTGGTGCTTATGAATATCACTGGAAAAAAACTGTAAAGCAACATACTTTCTCTATTCTAGGTCTAGAAAAAAAAATCTCCTATTTTATTTTCAAAAGTCCAAAGGATAGAGTATAAGTGACACTGATGATGGTGACTATCTTGAATAACTTTGATATGAGAAATGCGCAGCTCAACTTATGCATTTGGTTCTTTATATGAAAGGTATTTGTATTATTGGATTGAGTAAACAAACTACCTAAATGGTAGTCGTCATCTATATCCCCAAAGGAACTTGAAAAAAAAATAACAACAACAATAAAAACACATTTCTAGGTCCCAATTTCCTGGTTCAGGAAAATAGGGTGTGACACAGGAGCATTTTTTTTTTGAGGTACCGGGGATTGAACCCAGGGGCGTTCTACCTCCGCGCTATGCCCCCGGCCCTATTTTTTATACTTTATTTTGAAACCGGGTCTCAAAAAGTTTCGGAGGGCCTCACTAAGTAGAGAGAGAGAGAGAGAGCGAGATGAGGCTGGCCGCGAACCCGGATCCTCTGGTCTCTGCCTCCCCAAATACTGGGATTACAAGCGTGCGCCACCACGGCCGGCCACAGGAGCATTTTTAAAGGGCTTAGAAGATCCCAATAGGTAACAATCCATAGAATAATAATATTGAGAGACACTGTCTTAGTATATTTTTTTCTCTTAAAATGAAACCAAACACACAACACCCCCAGGACAATCCTGTAGACCTTCATTGACCTCCAATTACTGCTGAATTTCTTTGCTGCTCTTCCCTGGAAAACAAAACACATTTCTGAAAATTTTATCTACCTAGGGACTTACACTTTATCCCCTTCCATGTACTAAATTAATTCTAGTATGGGTTCTGACCTCACTGCTGCAGCTGTATTGCAACTCTCTAGTCAGGATTACTGTCGGCCACTTGAGGCTTTGTGACGTCATCTTATACAGTCTCTCTCAAGGCATTTGATACATTTGCCTACTCCGTCTTTCCAAAAATACTTTTCTCTGCTTGTTTGTGAGAAACCAGGTTCTGCTTCTTTTCAGTTTCCTCCTCAGGCTATTTATTTCTTGTCTCATTTTTCCAGTTCACTTCCCTTTTTTCATCTACAAATCATACTGTTCCTTGGTTTTCTGTAACTTATAATGCAGAATTTATGTAAATGAACTACAAAGGCAAAGTTCGTTTTTTATATGTAAGATGGAATTCAGAAATGTATATAATAAATGGTTGCTTAGTAAATATGGTAATAAGCACTATGGATATGTTTACAATAGCTAAATAGCTATCATATGTGATTACTACACTTTGACTGGGTCCTCTCCAAAATTTGTGAATGGGATTAGATGTCCTTATAAAGGTTCCTTCTTGTGTTTCCATGTTCCACCATGTGAGAACACAGCAAAAAGGCCAGTAACTTGATCCTAGATGACCTAGCCTATGAACTATGAGAAATAAATGTCTGTTTTATTGAACATTAATTACCCCAGTCTTAGATACCCAGTGGTAGCAGCACAAGAAGAACAAAGACCATCGTCTTTGCATATTTAAACAGTTGCATATATGTTTGTTTTTCTTTAAAGAATTAAATCTACTAGATAAAGCCAAATCTTCTATATCTTTTAGCTATTTCTAGTACACTTTGGTGAATTGTTGGCTCTCTGAAATGTCTAGAGTCCATGGGTGTGTTGAAATATATCAAATAAGAAATATACTATAGTGGAATGAATGTAGTCTTTACAATCAGAAAGACATGGCTTATTCTCCATACCTCCTCAAAGTCCTTGACACAGAAATCTGGAGAAGTAGTCTAGCCTTAGTGAGTCACAATGTCTCTATGTGTAACATGAAACACATTACAGCAACCAGCAAGAATATTGCAAAGAACGAAGATGGTGAATGAATGCAACGTGTCTAGCAAAGCAGGTGTCAGTAAGCAATCACTTGTCATCCATCCTGAGTGCTTTTTGAGGAAAGAGGAGTTTCAAGCAGTGATTAGCGAGGTCCCCAGTAGAAGGACAAGATGATAAACAGACATGAGGCCTTTTTGCGATGTTTCAAATAGTCCACAAGGTCTAGGGTGCTCCTGTCATGAGGTGTTAATACCATCATTGGCAGTACTGTAGCAACGTTTTATTCCTGGCTACCTACTCAATTGGACCACACATCTCACTTGCACGGAGAGGTTAAGCAGCTTAATAAACCTCCTCATGTCTCCTAGTTTTCTCATATACAGTGCAACAGGTAGGTGTGTGGTACTGAATTCACATTAATGGATTAATATAGTGTCTATTAATATAATGCACACCAAAAAAGAAGCTAGTATTATGTCATTCACAGGAAAATGGATGGACCTGGAGAACATTATGTTGAGTAAGATTAGCCAGTCACAGAAAGTGAAGGGTCATGTTTTCTTTCATATGGAGAAGCTAGGGAGTAATTTGGATATAAGAGGAACTTTAGATCATGGAGGAGAAACTCCAGTGGTTTGGAGGAGGGGGAGGGAGAATTAATGAAGGAAACACTTCCACTGACATTATGTACAAATGTGAGAATACCAATGCCAATCTCAATATCATAGGGGGAAGGGAGTTGGGGGGAAAATCACCAAGTGCCGTGTGGATGCCTATCACTATCACTCTGAACTACATTATGATGTGAGACTATAATGCACCAAAAATTATTTTATAAAAAGTATATTAAAAAAAGAAATTTTAGAACATATACTCCATAGAATGTAATCATTATAAGAGTAAGGTTCACATACTAGTTCCATAAGTGTTATCTATCATTATTAGCATTAAAAGCTACAGTTTAATGCCTTATTGTCAAACACTTGAATATCCACTTTCCATCCATGCCCTCCATCCCATCAAGATTTCAAAGGATGGGTCACACGTTCCAGAGGAGAAAGCAGGCTACGGGATGTCATGTACCTTGCTCAAAACAACATCATTTATATTGCAGAATCAAGACTCAAATTCAAGTCTGCCTAATCTCAGCATCCCTGCTTTCTAGTTTTGCCACCCTAGTTCCTGCTTAAGGCCATGAAGGAGTGCTCAGTTGAGACTCAAAACATCCTGTATTCAAGCCCATAGATAAATGGATCTTGCTTGAAAAATCTTAGGGACAGGTATTAACCTTTGGCATCTTGAGTCATAAAATAACTTCAGTGTGGTCCCCATAGAAAGTCTGATTTAGAACACTGCTCCCTGTTAATGAACCTTCTACGAAGAGTCAATTGTCTATGGCCCGCCAAGTACTTAAATGAATTAACTTGGTGGGTGAAGTTATTTTCTAATGTCAGGGTGTCCTGGAGGAGGAAATGAGGTAGAAAATGATAGCGCTTAACCCTTCCTTAATAGTTGGCAGTGACATTAGATCCTCTTCTAGAGCAATGTTTCAAGGATTTGGCTTCAGAGATTAAGAAAAATAATGCTACTTACTGCTATTTCCATGGAAAAAAGAGAATGATGAATGTGTTTTTTATGGTTGGGGAGAGAAATAAAAGAAGAGAGAAAAAAATTTCACTATCATATTTAAGCATACCAAGAGGAATCATTTCATAGAAAGAACTGCTTAAACTTGAGAAGGCCCAAACAGAAAAATCCGATTGCAATCTCAAGACATTTAGTGAAACCATTAATTTTATGTTTCATATTTCCTAATTGACTTTCTCATTCTTTAAATTTGATTAGCTGCCATAACTTTAAAAAGAAAACATGGATGGGATGCTATTAGTTCAAACGCTTATGGTGGCTAAGCGTCTTCTTTCCTCTTGTACTAAAGTAAAGCGATAATTGAGATAAACATCAAAATACTAAATTGCAACCTCTGTTTTAGAAGCCTTTTCTCTAACTTCTCTGTGTCCCTCGCCTCAATATCCACTAAATCAAGTCCACTTTCTCTAAAGTCAGAGCTCGCTAAAAGCCCTTGGGGGAGGATCAACTTGTAAAATGAATGAAACTATTCATTACTTTCAAGTATAAGGACAAAGAGGTTTGAGAGAATGCTCTAAATTGAGAGTGAAAAGTCAACCTACACACAGAGGAAGCACTCATCTTCACATTAGCTAAAGGAGTCTTACATTCTTTTTCTGGGCCATAGGCATTGAAAGGGAATCAGTATTTCTCTTCCAGGTATAATGATTCATATACATCCAAACTGACTTAAAGTCCAAGGAAACCTTGGAAATCAGTATGCAGCATTTTACATGAGCATCGCACGGTATGGTGAAGAAAGCAAACAAACCCCAAAGCAAAAATGTCGAAGAACTAGAGTGGAAGTCAAAACTGATGAGGTGTCCTCATGAAGCAAATTCACTGCACACTTGATGACATTTTATGAAAATGACATGGGAAGAACAATTTTTGAGCAATTTCTTGGAGGAACTGAGGAAGCCGAATATTTTGTGTTTATGTGAACTCACAGAACATATTCATATGTCCAAATCCTTAGAAATTAAGAAAGGGAAACACTTTTTGTTCTGAGCCTTTCTAAGCTATTCTTATTACACAAGTTCCTGGGCTGCGTCATACCCCAAAGGTACATTATCTATAGCTATAGCCATCATTTTCCAGGTTATACGCATGGCAGATGATGTCATCTGCCTAACACACGTCAGTTGCTCTAGGCTCCAGTATATGTTCAATTCTATGTACTAGCTATAACGTTAGCCCTAGTCTTTCTATCTCAGAAAAAAAAAAATACCAGCATGAAAAGGAGCAAATACTTTTGTACAAATAATCCTAAACTTGCTGTCATCATTTAAAAGATAAAAATTCAGTTTATTAGTAGAAAAAAATTATTTTTAACACACCAAGTGCTAAATGTGACTTACTAATAAACTAGGCCACCAAAGTCCTGAACCAGGCCTGAGGTTATCAGAATTTCCCAAATCCCTGGCCTGCAGATAAAGCCCTTACATTTAAACATTAATCAGGGTTAGTCTTTGAATGATAAGGAAATCTTGGTGTTGGGTTATCAACAAAGAGTGGCATAAATTTCCATTACAATTCAGAGATAAGCTTCAAGATTTCCACAATTGACAAGCAGAGTAATGTGCTACTACTAATTTGTGCTAACCCTTATACATGAAAGTCAAAATCAATTTGTTGACATAAAAATTCAGTAAATATGTGCATTTGTTTTGCTAAGCAAAAGTGAACTATAGATATCATGATACAAAGAAGGAAAATACTCTTTCTTCCATGTTCTGGGATACAATGATCTTCTGACTCCAGTCAAGTTGTGACAGGGAAGGGCTGATTATTGGTTCTTGAAAGACATACTATGTATAACCCATTTACTGGGGAGACCATGAAACTTAATACAACAAAATTAGCCAAAGGTTTCGAGCAGCAGAAACAACATAGTTTTCTTCACTGATTGATAGCAATGTTTAATTTTATTTTGACATTTTTAAGTAAAAAATACTAATGAAGGCCTTAAATAGAGAAAAGCGAATTTTGAAGTTTCCAGCACAATTTTATTTTGTTTTTTATTAACTTGTATTAATTGCAGATATTAATGGGATCTATATATTTTAGTTCATGTATACAGTGTGCACTAAAAAATCCAATCTCCCATTATCCACCCTATTGCCTCCCACTTCCCCACCTCTGATAATCACTATTCTACATTTAAGTTTATCTTTTTTTTTAACTTCACATATGAGAGAGAACACTCATTTGTGATGCTTGTCTTTTTTTGTGCGTGTTTGTTTATTTCACTTAACATGCCCTCCAGTTCCATCCATTTTGCTGAAAATGGCAATATTTTATTCTTTTTTTTATCATTGAGCATATTCCATCAGGTACATGTACCACATTTTCGTTGCTTATTCATCTGCTGATGAATTCCTAAGTTGATTCCATATCTTAGCTATTGTGAACAGTGCTGCAATAAACACAGTCATGCAGTTCTCTGTCTTTTGTGTTGATTTCATTAACACCCCAGATCATTTCAAAGAAGGTTACGACTTCTCACATATTTAATACAAACTTAATTTTCATAAGTTATTGAATACTTTTAAAAGTAATAACCCACATAATATAACAGGGAAAGAAAGCACACCTCAAATCTAAACAAAGTGATGTTCTTTTAAATATAAATCTAACCAAGGAGGTAAAACACCTCTACAATGCTAATTACCGAATACTAAAGAAAGAAATCAAAGAAGACATAAGAAGATGGAAAGAACTCCCATGTTCTTGGATAGGCAGGATAATCTACAGATTCAATGTAATCACTATCAAAACACCAATGACATTCTTCACATAACTAGAAAAAGTAGTTCTACAATCCATATGGAAAAACAGAAGACTCAGAATAGCTAAAGAAATTCTGAGCAATAAAAGTAATACTGGAGGTATCACAATACTTGACCTTAAATTATACTACAGAGCTATAGTAAAAAAAAAAGTAAAAATTAAAAAAGCATGGTATGGGCCTGAAAACAGACTCATGGATCAATAGAATAGAATAGAAGAAACAGAAACAAATCTACACAATTACAGACAGTTGATGTTTGACAAAGGTGCCAAAAATAGGTTGAGGACAAGATAGCCTTTACAGCAAATGTTGCTGGGAAAACTAGATATCCATATGTAGAAGAATGAAACTAGACCTTTATCTCATCCTGCATAAAAATCAATTGAAAATGGATCAAATACCTAGAAATTAGGACAGAAACTAGAAAAAAAAAACACAGGAACAATTCTGCAATGTATAGGCACAGGCAGATACTTCCTCAATAAAGTTACCCAGAGCTCAGAAAACATAACGGGGAATTTATAAGTGGGATGACATCAAATTAAAAAGCTTCTGTGCAGCAAAGGAAACAAGACCATGAAGAGAGCCTATAGAATAGGAGAAAAATTTTGTAGCTACTCCTCTGACAGAGGACTAAAATTTAGAATATATGAAGATTTTAAAAACACCAAGAAGAAAAAATAATCCATAAATGTGGATTGAACTAAATAAACACTTCTCAAAAGAAGAAATATAAATGGTCGACAAATATATGAAAAAATGTTCAACATCCTTAGCAGTCAGAGAAATGCAAATAAAAACTACACTGAGATTTCATCCAACTTCCGTCAGAATGACAATCGTCAAGAATAAAAGCAATAATAAATTCTGGCAAGGATTGGGGGGAAAATGAACACTTATACACTGATGATGGGATTGTAAATTATTACAACCACAATGGAGATGAGTATGGACGTTACTCAAAAAAACTAGGAATGGAACTACCATAGGACCCAGCTATACCACTCCTTTTTACTTTTTCCAAAGGAATTAAAGTCAGAATACTGTAGTGATATATGCATATGCATATGTAGCCATAGCAGTACAATTCATAATAGCTAAATTATGAAACAAACATATGTGCCCATCAACAGAAGAATGGATAAAGAAAATATGGTATATGCACATGATAGAGTACTACTTAACTCTAAAGAAGAACAAAATTATTTCATTTGCAGGAAAATGAATGGAACTAGAGAACATCATGCTAAGTGAAATCAGCCAAACTCAGAAAACCCAGGGCTGCATAGATTCTATCATTTGTGGAAGCTAGAGAGAAAAAAGAAAAAAAGGGGGGGCTCATGAATATGAGATACCAGTAAAGTAGTGTAAGAGTATTGGGGAAGGGAGGATGAGAAGAGAATAAGGAGGCTTGGGGAAGGAAACAAAAATAATGTTATGTGCATAAATAAGGATCACTATCATCCTCACTAGCAAATACAGGATTGGAGAGGAAAACACATCAAAAGATGTGCGCATCTATGAACGCGTCACTTTGAATCTCAATATGGTGTATAATTACACTCACCAATAAAAATTACAAAATATAAAAATGAAAGCATTATAGTCATCGATATAAAAGACACATGTTGCAAAATATTCTAGATGTATTTTGTTGTGTAATGAATTGCCATATGTTTTATATGTAATGAACTAATGATTTTTTTAGGAGCATGCCTTTTACAGTGTTTTTATGGACAGCAATGATTATAGTTTGTAAGTTAACTATTATTCACCTCTTTTTACTTACCCTCAGTTGTTAGTCACAGTCTTTAACTTTAACAAGTTTAAAGTTTTAAAGCTTTTCCTCTTCTTGTCCTCAGTATTATAGTAAATAGAAAGAAATTTCTTCTTTGGTCCATAATTTCCTCCTATTATATAACTCTATGGCTATGAAGCTTTCAAGCATACAAAAGATTTATTTCTTCAGTAGCTAGTTTATTATTTATAGCCTTTCATTCACAGTTCAAAAGTTAAAGTACTACACTTGAGAAAGATCCAGTTGTGAGGCCAGTTTTGATGAGACATATATTCTGAAAAGAATTTATGTAAAATATAAAAATGAAACACTCATTGTATATCAGCTTTTTGGTGTTTGTTTTGTTTTAATAGACATCTTTGAAAGATCAGAAAATGGACCATTTAGGAAAGAAATACAACTTATGATTGAGGGAGAAGTGAATTATTTGTAATTTAAATTATCATCTTACCATATGGAGCAGGTTTGGTTAATCAACTACATAGTGGTCCTCTTCAATTTCTTTTCTTTGTGGAAGTATTGATTTGCAGGTAAATTTAACACCTAGAACACTTTCATAATATGGACTTTTTAACCAGAAAAAATAATGTGTGAGATTAAGACTAAATATGTTTATTATTTATTATTTAAAAATAATAGCTATTGAGATGAAAATTTCTTTAAAAACCTTTAGAATAAAATTTAAAGTATTTCTTGCTCAAATTTGCAGGATGACTTTGCCTGTTTTTTTATTTCATTCAAAACAGTCGTCCCTGTTCTTTATCTGCATGAGGTCACTAAGCCACACCTGCTCGGATGGGGCTTCTTCATGTCCATCAGGCTTAGAAGAATTCCCTGTCCCTTAATTCTGGACAAGATCTGCATCTCATTTGTATTCCATACTTTCTTCATGAACAGATATCTCACCACCCAGGGATTATTTCCTCACTGTACTTACCACTCATGTGAAGGCCTAGGAGCTCTTCCAGAGCAGAGCCCATGCTCTAACAGCCTCTGGACTCAAAGTAATAGCACCTGTGCCTGTTACATCATAAGAGTTTCTTGAGTTAGTAGGTGCATCTATGTGTATGTGGGTGCATGGGTTTATGAATGAACAAATCAATGGATGAATGAGTGAAGTTTATTCAGGTTTAAGCAGAAAAGGCTATTTGTAATAATCTTCCAAAACTGGTCTTTAAAAAGGACTAGTCTATTTAAATATGAGCCCTCTCAAATTACAACCAAGTTTCAATCTCAGTGACATCTTTTATCCTTGGTTTACCTTTCTTTGAAAGGTCAGATCAAATTTGCAGAAAGTGTTGGGGGGAGAACTAGCCTTCAGCCCTTTTTATTTTGATGCATTTGCTTAATTCAATGTATCTATGTTTTCCTTGATATAGATGGCATGATTATATCCCCCCCGTGTTCATATGTTGAAACCCAACACCTAATGTGATGGTATTAGCAGGTGGTCCTTTGGAGATGAATTGGTAATGAGGGTGAAACTTTCATGAATGGAATTATTGCCCTTATAAACAGATTTCAGAGAGCTTCCTCACCTCTGCCTTCCACTGTCTGAGGAAGTAGGGAGAAGAGAGCTGTCCATGAGTCAGGAAGTAGGCCCTCGCCAAACACCCAATCTACAGGTGACTTCCTGTTGGACTTCTCAGTCTTCAGAACTGTGTGAAATAACTTTCTGTTGTTTATAAGCCACCTCGTCTATGATATTTGGTACGGCAGACAGTATGGACCAAAAGACTAATCTTTATATGTTATCCTGCTAATTGTGTTATTGATTTTTGATAAGTATCTTGACTGGAAAATTAATCCCATTTTTCTATTTGATACAAATAAAGAATTTTCTGCTTAAACAAGGCAAGGTGATATATCTATCCTATTTTTGGTTAAGTCTCAACTTAATACAATGAATAACTTCAACCCAGTTCTAGCTTTGGAGTTGTCTAGGTATAATATAGAGCATTTTTGTAAAAAATAAAATGTTCTTTCTCAAAAACTTGTTTCTCACTTTTGCTGGAGTGACTAAAATATTGTCATTAAAGCCAAAAAATAAAAAAATACTTTGACACTTGTTCAATACATAAAACTTTGAATTTGAAAAGGCCAAGTTTAGTAACTAGTATTGTTTTGCTATCTGTGTGATCTCAATCAAGTTATTTGATTTCAGCTCACCTAGCTGTAGAATAATGAGAATTATTCCTTCCTCACAAGACTAAGAAGTGATTTTATCAAGTGTAGAATTATACACAATCCTTGTTAACTTGATGAAACAAGTGATGACTATGTAGACTACTTTTTTCAGGTCAAGACAATATTTTGCAAAAGCCATAGTTAAAAGCTATATACATCTTTTGGGAGGTTAACATATTAACAATCACAAGCACAATAAACCATATCTGTTTATCATTTTTCCATCTCATAGCAGAGACTCTATTGCAACTGCACTTGACTCTTGATAATATGCATGATGTTCAGTAAAATAGAATAGACAAATAGGCCACATGGGATACTTGAATTTTAAGTTGTATTCATTAAATTTCTAGGGACTGAAAATAAGATGTGTGGTGATAGGTTTCAAAAACTTCACCTGCATGGAGATGCAGTTCACTGAAGTCAGGCCAAGCTTGGCATAGTCACTTCTTTAAACATTTCATTAAAAATGGTTAGTCCCAAGGAAGAGGCACTATTAAATAATATAGAAAATACAGGATTATTATCAAAGGTAAAAACAGGGAATATACACCCTATAAAGACATGATTTTTCACAGGAAGAGCATGTATGCTAAATAAAAATATGACTCCTCATTAAAACTGACTATCCTGAACACTTAAGGCCAAGGTAGATATACATTCAGTAATGCTACCAGGGCACATTTTAAGTATTTTTAAGGACTAATTTGTTTTAAATATATGGTAGCATTTTGAATCTGGATTCTTTGATTATTCCTATGTATTTTCCTTAATTAGCTACTTTCCATAAGATTGAAGCTACATATTAAAGGGAGACAGTCATAATTACAGATTGTATAAAAATTCAGGAGAACATTTGAAAGAGCACAAGAATTGCTTTTCATTTTTAGCCAAAAGTTTTGTTATCACTATGAAATAAGTGTTGCTATAATGGTTAATTTTGTCCCAATATATGCTCAGGAATTAAATTTTCAAATTCCATTATTTGTGTTTTCAAAAGCAATTAAAATCTTAGTAATTCCCAGCTATTGATCTAAGGTTGCCTCATCTTTCAATGCTGATTTCTTTAATAAAATGGTACTAGCTAGAATAGCTAAGCTTAAATATCCTGTATAAAATGACAAATGTTTAGATAACAAAGTTTGTTTCTCCCCCTGGAAAAAGTTGAACTCAGTTTAGATTAGCTAACTAAAATGCAGATGTAAGTGTAGAAGAACCCCTAAACTTTGTCTTTAAAATGTACAAAAAAAGAAGTCTGTCACTCATTTGCAAAACTTCTAACACTCAGCAAAAACATGCTTTCCTAATGGTTCTTGCTTTACATAAGAATTCTAACTTCCCATCTAGAGTTCCCTCCTACACAGTGACCTTCCATGTTTTCATAGAGATTTGTTAAAATAACAATAAACCAACTGAAATGCTTTTTTTCATTTCAGAAGCACCTCAATATTGAAAGTCATAACAACTTATTTCAGAGAAACTTTGAGGTAGGATGACACTTCTCAGTCCTTATGGTTTGATCTTTGCTTTGTGAATCTACCAAATATAGCAACATTTTATGGTATAATCAAGAGAAGAGAGTACCTTATAGTTGAAAGCCAGTTTGTGGGGTCCCAGAGGAAAGTACAGGCCAATGGCGAGGATGTGATCCCACTCACCCCGCCCAGCCATAGACGTGTGCTCTTCTTGCACAGCTGCAGATGGTTATGTAGTTACTTAAGCATGACTAGGTAAAACTCAACATACATGTGCATATTATGCTAGCATGACATGCGCCATTTTGCCCATAACCCTATATAAGGGATGGGTCTGTGAATAAAGGTCCTGTTTGTTCTCCTCCAGATGGAGACTTGGAGTGTGTTCTTCTGGCTGGGGATCTCACTGCTGAGACCTCCCCTGCAATCATAGCCCATGACAGGGCCCCTGACAATTGCCGTAGTCGGCAGGATGAGGTGAGTGTTCCCAGCGCCCTCCGGAAAAACAGCCCTGGGAGGAAAAACCCAGGGTGGAGGGAATGTGGCCCCCCAGCCTCCCTGTGGTTCCCAGTAATGGAATATCTGGTAGCATAGACACCACCAGCAGATTGGAACAAGGTACATCCCCAGCCAGAGGACGTCCAGAAGGCTTTAGAAGTGCTGGAGCTGTATATTCCAGCACACATGGGCAGCTCCGTGGACTGGGTAGAATGTCCTTGCTGCAGTGGTGGAGCCACAGACTCTGGGAGTGTTGAGGCTGGCTTGGTCCAGGGAGGGGACTGGCTCAGCAGCCCCAGGCCACTCAAGTTCAATCTTGGCAGGCTCAGCTGGGCTGCATGGGCCCCTGCAGTGGCATGTGGTGAGTCAGAATACCAGTGGATGGCACATGCTGTGAACTGCCGCAATGGTGGAAGCTGGTGGGCAGCTAGTCTAGACTCAGCTAGGGTACCCGTTTAGTGGGGGAACCAGCTAACCTGAGGCAACCTGCCCCAGTGACTTTGGGAATCAGTCATATGCCTCCTAAGCAGTATGATGTGTATATATTCCCCATAGCTGAGTATATTCTGTGTGGGTTTGGACATATTACAGGGATTGACTGTACAGACAGCTATTGGAGAATTCTGACTATGGGTGTGTATGGTAAAAACTAGTACTAAAGGACATCCCCATAAAGTTCACTTGCAAACCCTCCCCCCCAAGCCACGAGGAATGTGAATGTACAACAGTACAAGTTACTGGTGGTGGTGGGGCTATGAGGAAATTGGATGAATGATATTAAAGCTAGAAGAGGCAAGTGTAATTTTCCCAACTCATAGCTCATTCAACTCTCCCATGTGGCCAGTGCAAAAACCTGATGGTTCCTGGCACATGACAGTGGACTATTGGGAGCTAAATAAAGTGATACCATCTTTGCATGCAGTGGTACCCAACATTCAGAATTGATGGATCACCTATTGGATGAACTGGGACAGTTCCAAAACAATTTGCTTTTACCTGAGAAGGGCACCAATGGACCTTTCTGGTCTTGTGCTAGGCATACCTGTGTAGTCCCACCTTGTGTCACAGTCTAGTGGCACAGGATTTGGCCACTTGGCAGAAGCCTGAGGCTGTACAGTTGTACCATAATATTGATGATGTTATGCTAACCTCTGATTCTCTTACAGAGTTAGAAGCAGCCTGTATTGGGCAGGGTTCACTAGACTAACAGAATTCACAGAATGAGTATATGGAAAAAGGGATTTATCAGATCAACTTACAGTTTGAAGCAATGTAGTCCCGACTTCCGACTGCACGTGGAGAGTCAGAGGAACCACTAGCTGGTTGAGTGGTCTAAGAGTTGGAGTCTTAGGATCGGAGCAACCACTAATTCAGTCCCAGTCCAAGATGTGAAGATCAGGAAGCTCTTCGGAGAAACGATGGTGAAGTTTCAGTTCGAAGGGCTGGAGGCCGATGATCTCAGATGAAAGCAGAAGATCAAGAAGCTCTACAGAGAAACAGCGAAGTTGGAGGAGGACGATCTCAGACAAGAGCAGATGTGTTTTCTTCGGAAAGAGTTACGCATCCCTCTACACGGCTTTCTCCTTCTTTTATCTAAGTCCTGCAACTATCAGAACCCTGCTGCCTACATTTAGGGCAGGACTTTCTGTTTAATCTGCTGTTACATAAACCAATTGTCTTATTGACACACCCAAAGTCACATGATCCTTGGTGTGTCATGATCTGGTCAAGTTGACAAATTAGATTAACTATCACACAGCCGCATTCAGTTTCTGAGCTGCTCTCCAGGAATGGGGTTGGGCTGTCAAGGAAGACAAGGTCCAGAGACCTGGGTATTCTGTCGAATTTTGGGGAATGGTCTCATTGGATAAGACAAAGGTGATACCCAAATCAGTGATAGACTGGGAACGGTCAGTCCCAGATATATCTGGGTCTTTTGGGGATTATGGCAGAAACAAGGTTCTAGGAATAGCCCAATTGAATATTGGTCGCAGCTATGGAAAGGGCAGAGGCCGCACATGTTGCTCTCTTAGATTGTGAACCCATTACAGGTACTGGGTCAGTGATGGTGCAGGCCACCTACCATATGAACAGATGGCTGAGATCCTGGACTTGGATCCCCCCAGATGGGGGTAGCCCAAATGCCCACTCTGACAAAGTAGGGTGCATACTTAGTTGAAGGGTTGCTCAGGTACTGGACTCGGACCCATCAGACAATCACATACTTAGAGCAAGGAACATGACAGGTTTTTTCCCCTTTTAATGGACAAAACTACCCAGATTTGGAAGGTGGTTTTACAGACTAGAATGGCATTAGATATGCTCACTGCTGCCCAAGGAGGAACCTGTGCTTTTCTCCATGTAAAATGCTATCTATACATTCTAGACCACCAGCAGCAGGCACAGGAAGCTTTGGTGGAGATGGATGCAGAGGTACAGGCTATTCAGGCCTTACAGGAGGACCCATTTACAACCTGGTGAAACTCACTGGGGTCCTCCTGGAGATGGGGATTGACTCTCCTCACCTGTGCGGCTGGAGGGTTAATCATCACCTGTTGCACCCTTGATTGCTGTTGAGGTCTTTGGGCCCAATGCCATGCTTTCTGGGTCACACACTGTCACCCTGTACAGAAAGTACAGGCCGGTGGTGAGGACATGACCCCACTCACCCTGCACAGTCCCAGATGTGTTCTCATCTTGCACAGCCTTAGATGTGTATACATAGTTACATAAGCATGACTAGGTAATAGTCAACATGCAAGCACATGTTACTCTAGAGTGACCTGAGCCATTTGCCCAGAACCCTATATAAGGGACAAGTCTGTGAATAAAGCTGCTATTTCTTCTCCAGATGGCAATTCCACGTCTTCTTCTCTCTGGGGATCTCACCACCAAAACCTCCCCTGCAACTGTAGCTGGCCCACAACTACAGGGTCCCTGACAGTTACAGAGCATTGGGAAGCTATATTTTTTCTCACTGTCACTTTGTAGCCTTATGAACTATAAGAATTCAGGTGTTCACTATCTACTATATATATAGCTGGGTGTGGAGGTGCATGCTTGTAATCTCAGTACTTGGAAGGCTGAGACAGGTGGATCTCAGATTCGTGGCCAGCCTCAGATACTTAGTGAGGCCCTCCGCAACTTAGTGAGACCCTGTTTCAAAATAAAGAATAAAAAATAGGGCTGGGCGTGTAGAGGTAGAATGCCCCTGGGTTCAATCCCCGGTACTGCAAAAAATAAAAAAATAAAAAATATAAAATAAATAAAAGAATATTTCCTCTTCCTTTTTCTAGAAAAGTTTGTTAAATACTGAAGTTTTATTGTGAAATGTCATTGGGGGATAGCATGTCACATGTATCAGTTGTAACTTATCTATGATGTATTTACCTTGAGCCCTTACTACAACAGCTTTGCTACTTATTAAATTCACTATAACATACTTCTTTTTGGCATATTTTAATAGTTTCATATAAATTTAAAGAAAAAAGAGATCACATAAATTATGTAATTCAACTTCTAGAATTTACACTTGAGGAGATGGAGGACTGCAGATGTTTGAGGCAATTAAGAGTCTCTAGGAGAACCTGTGGAAGAGTTGGGTAGCACAGAGCAGGCTTTCAAGACACAGCTCTTGCATGAATGAATGAACGATTGAATGAATGAAGCATTGTGTCCCTGATTTGCAGTTCATTGTTCACAAATACTGGTTTGGTTTTCAATATTTCACGTTGCATTCCATAGACACTACAATTATCCATCAGAATCCAAGATAGATTGGTTGCAGAACCTCTCTTATGGATACCAAATCTGGGAATGTTCAAGCCTCTTATGTAAAATGGCTTAGAATTTGCATACAGCCTACACATGCACCTCCTCCCTTATACTTTAACTCATTACTGGATTACTTATAATACCATAATCATACTTTTGGAATGGAAATCCTGTATTTAGTAGGAATACTATGTACAGTTGTAATACTGTATTACTAAGGGACTACAGACAAGAAAAAAGTGTCTACAGGCATAATTATTTTTTCAGAATATTTTAAGTCTGTGATTTTTTTGAATCCATGGATTTGGAACTCACACAGATGGAAGACAAACTCTATTTCCATTTCAACCTTCATTCTTTTTTTTTTTTTTTGCAGTACCGGGAATTGAACCCAGGGGTGTTCTACCTCCACGCTACACCCCCAGCCCTATTTTTTGTACTTTATTTTGAAACCGGGTCTCACAGAGTTGTGGAGGGGCTCACTAAGTAGAGAGATAGAGAGAGAGTGACAGAGAGAGACAGAGAGAGAGAGAGCTGAGGCTGGTCACGAACCCAGATCATCCGGTCTCCGCCTCCCAAAGTACTGGGATTATAAGCATCCGCCACCACGCTGGCTCACCTTCATTCTTTAGCAGAGTTTGATTATGAGAAATATCAAATGAAACCCTGCAACTTAACTATACTCACAAAGTATGGTTCTGATGCATTGTAGTTGTATTGTTTTTAAATATAGTTCAATATTTAATAACTTCTTGTTACTGTATGTTGGAAAGTAATGTATTTCTTTGGTAGATATATTGGTCTCAGTAATGTATATGAACATTCATTTTTAAAGCTCTTTCTTGAAATTCCTTAGTTTTTAACACACTTTCCAATATAAGATTATAAGAAGGGAAATGAAAATGTGTATGCATGTTTTTATTTTAAAAATTGTATATTCCTTATTTGCATACCCCAAATATTAAAACATGTAGAGTTCATTTTTAAAAAGGAAGAAATGGTGTACTTTGGAACACGAAAAACCTGTGCTTTGACATAGCATGTAACTGTTGCTGTTTGAGAGTTTCTTGTCATTGATTTCTTATTTTGCATCATTATCAATCCTTATTTAAATTTTTTTCCGCTAATGAAAATCCAGAGAAAATGCAGGCAAGTGTATTAATCCCACCGGCACACCGTTATTATTGCTACAACTAGTATTCTTAGTGCAATTGCCATCATTTATTGAGCTCTTCTCTAAGCAGGCATTGTTCAAGTGTCCTACATGTAATAACATATTTCCTCACCACAAACATGCCACCTAGCAAGTACTAGTTTTACCTCTAGTTTCCAGAAGAAACGAGATCCATAGAAGTTAAGCAGTTGTGTCTAATGTTGCACAGCTACTAAGCTGAAGAGTTGAAATTCAACCCAGACAGATGGTGTTGCTCTCCGACCTGCTGTATTAGTTACACTTTGACGGGCAAAGTAGAACTACCAGGTATCATATGGGGTTAAAGCACCCATCGCCATGATTAGGTGCTTGCTGCTGTGGCCGCTGGGTAAGCAGTTTATCTAGGGTTACACTTTTGCCACTAGCAATTGACCTGCAAGTAGCAGGAACAAGATGAGGGAGAAACAATAGGTCGGAAGTGGAGGAGAGCAAGGGAAAACTGAAATTCACAATGAGAAGGGGTGCCCGTGTCTGTCTCTCCTTGCAGTCAGCTCTGAAGAAATGGGTGACATGCGGGATAAGCTGGGGCCCCTCACACAGAGCTGCAAACATGTCTGTTCCAGTATTTGAAAGAGTTGAAGGAGCTGTGGTGAGAGCCAGAGGAGAGGACAGGCCTGGCTGCTGCCCCACACCAAGCAGGTGAGTCACAGGCCAAGAAAAGTAGGTGAGCTACAACCATAGCAGTCCTAAGGCAACTTCAGAGGGCCGCAGGAAGGCCCTGGTCACAGTGCAGGGAAGTGTAGCTCCAGCTTCCCCAAGTTGACAGACTACAAGGTCACCATGACCACTGTGTGACACTTCTAACGACAGCAGCAGACACATTGGGGTGTCTTTGGCTTTGGTCTTGCACTGGCACCTACACTATTGGCTCTCCTCGTTCTCAGGACTTTGGGCTGTAGATCTGGGGGCTTCTCAACCTTCATAATTGGGTAAGCCAATTTCTTACATTAAATCTCAATCTCTCTCTCTCTCTCTTTCTTTCTCGATATCTATCATCTATTTATCATCCATCTATGTATGTGTGTATGTATGTATGTATCTGTCTATCTATATATCTATCTATCCATCTATCTATCTACACATATGTATACGTGAATAGTACATTGGTTTTGGTAAGGCACATGAACATTCATTTTTAAATAGAAGGTATATGTATGCATATATATTGTGTATATATATATGTATAGATGTATATCTGTATGCATATACATATATACACCATACCTATTGGTATGTTTCTCTGGAGAACCCTAACTAATATAAAGAAGCAACAGTTGAGCATTTTCCCTCTCCCAGGTCAATTAAGTGCTGGTAACATCTCATGGGGTTAGATTTTTGTGAAGTAGTTTTTTTTTTTACAGGATAAGATTTAAGAAAAACAAAATGTTCAGGGCATATTTCAAAATGGCTACTTTCCCCCACCCCAATGAAGGGATTGCTTTTTTATCTTTACTGCAAAAATCTGGAGGTAAAACTCACAGACATGTGCCCCTCCTCAAGAACGAAATCCTCTGGAGTGTTTGACACTAGGAATTATCCACTTTGCCTTCAGCAAGTCATCAATGGAAGTTCACATTTTTCTACCCTGGTACTGGTTCCCACAGAGATTTCTGCCCAGAGGGTACACAAATTAAATTAAATTACATTTAAAATTAAAATATGGATGTAATTTAACATGATAAGAAATAATGTAAAATGGAGAAAATCAACACAGCACAATATAGTCAAATTTAGTAAATTTGACAATTCACTGGCAAAAATGACTTAAGAGAAGGAGAGGGAAATAAGGAGGGAGACAGATAGCACAATAACCCATAGAGAAAAAACTGCCATTTCACTATAGATATTTGACATATTATAAGAAGGACTATCATGAACAACTTAACATCAGATGTAAACATTTTAAAGAAATGGATAAATTCTAGAAAATAAATATAACTTAATAGAAGGTCTTGAGTAGATTTAGAAAAATCTTAAGACAATCTTACGTTAGTAAGTAGCATAAGTGAATAGACATTTGCTTCACTTTTAACCAGAAAGTCAACTTTTATATCATTGGTCCAAAATGAAGCAAATGGTCAAATCCACAGCAAATGGACTTTGTAGTCTCTAGAACTGCAAAAAGTAAAATTCTATTTTTTAAAAGCCACCCAGTCTAGGGTCGTTTGTTATAACAGTCCACTAGACTAAGATACCATCCATGTATACCTGGAGTTTTTCTCACTTCTTTCTGGTATTCTAAATACTTTGCTTGGTATATTTGTATACTTATTCAAAAGTTTATCTACATTTATGTTGTCTCTTTCCATGAAAAGGATATTTTGTGTTCTGCTCAAAATTATATTCCTATAGCCCAAGGCAATTCTTGGAAAATATTATTCAATCTTGTAAATATTTTTAATGAATAAATGAATCAACATATGAAGAAATGAAACTAATAAGTTTCTATGATTTTCAGAAGGAAATAATTCTACTAATTGGATTTCTCAAAATTGTAGAACACATTTTCTTCAGTTGTTCTCTGAAACGACTGTATAAGAGGTTCACACAGGCGAGTCAATTGTACTAGTTTTTACTTTTTCATAATAATCTTAAAAGAAGGCAATGGTAAAAGTATACAATAATCTTTTTATACTTTATTCTTACATTGAATTCTATATCAATCTTTCATTAGGGAGTGCATTTCTTCTGTAATTATTTGTAATTATTATTTATTTATTTATTTATTTGCAGTACTGGAGATTGAACTCAGGGGCATTCTACCTCTGAGCTACACCCCCAGCCCTATTTTTTATTCTTTATTTTGAAACAGGGTCTCACTAAGTTGCGGAGGGCTTCACTAAGTAGCTGAGGCTAGACAAATTTGTATGCTACCTCTATCATCTTTGAAAAATTTCTGCATGAGAGGATTTATGTTTTCTCAATATCACATAAATTATAATCACGAAACACACACACACACACACACACACTCATACACAATTTCTCTTCCTTTGCCCTCCGCCTGAAACTTTGATATAATGCCTATTCTACTTAAGAAGCTGACGGCACCTGGACACTACGGCTGGACCTCACATTTGTTTAACTGTGGAGTTCAGGGATATTGATTTTGCCCTATGTAATCATTCAGTCACTGGTTACTTTGGAGATTATATCCTCACCTTCCTTCTATCCTCCCTCGGAGAAAACAGATCAATAGGTCACTCCTGCCTGGGATCCTCAAGTTGAACTTCCACCACTTTCCCCCAAGGACACACATATCTGGAACTCATTTCCTCTGCACCACAACAAAGTCTAAGGTTCTTGGCCTTTTGGAACCACTCAATATTAATTTCTTTAGTTAAGCTTTCAGCTAACCGATGAGGTAGAGAAGAGTCATTGAATTGGTAGCAAATTTTAATGTATTTACATATTGCTATACTTCTGAAAATATTAATACATTTCAATCACAATATCAATGACAACTCATTATTTCCTTAAAATCTCCCATGACTTTATTTCTTATTCCAAAAATCTTTTTCAAATATCCTGTACAGATTTAAAAAGGAAAAACTAGGTTATAACGCATCCTGCTATTACAAGCACTTGAATATAAGGTGAGGTATGTTTTAACCACTTCCAAAAGTAAAAACCTAATAGAAGATTGCTCTAGAAAATAATGATAATGTTGCTCCAAAGTAAGGTGTTATTATAATATTTTATAATATTTAAAAATGTGCCAGGCATGGTGGCGCACGCTTATAATCCTAGTACTTGGGAGGTAGAGACCGGAGGATCCGGGTTCATGGCCAGCCTCAGCTACTTAGTGAGGCCCTCTGCAACTTCGTGAGACCTGGTTTCAAAATAAAGTATAAAAAATAGGGCCGGGGG
>PVJS01000519.1:0-10688 GCA_004027185.1 Glis glis | reverse complement strand
AGAATGTCCTGGGTTCAATCCCCAGAACCACACACACACAAAAAAGCAACAGGAACTAAAATGATATTTATTCTAGTATAAAGAAAGTAAATATTCCACCAAGCATTAAGATTAATATTCAAACAAAATTCTTATCTGATATATAGAGAAGTCAGATATATATTATTAAACTATGAAGTGAATGGAATTGGAAGAAAATGGATTATATTTATAGGTTTCACAGATACAGATATATTTGAAAGGGGTTGCTTAAAATAGGCAATTTTCTAACTATGTCGGGAAAATTCTGCTTGACTGTATTTCCATTAAAACATACTGTAAATATTTCTTCAAGTTACGTCAAAATAAATATTTTAAAGTAAATCTGTATGTGCTTTAAGCATTTGAATTAAAGCATTTGAGAAGCTTTCAATTCATCTCATGCAATAGTGTTTTGCTGATAATGACATTTCCCCATAACTGTGTTGAGTATAACACAAATACCCAGAGGGCTTTGCTGCTGCCCTGGTTAAAGTGAAATCCAGAAAAAGAGCCTGGGATTCTCACAGGAATTCCATGAAGGACTCTAGCCAACTTGCTGATGTCACAGAATTTAATTCATTCAGTTGAGATACAATTTTCCTCTAATATGTTCCCTTAATTTTTTTAGTGAGCATAGAAAACGAATAAGTGATATATTTCTTTTCCATAATATCAATATCAAGTCTCTTGAAATAAGTTTTAGTAAATCCAGTTGCAGTAAAAAGCTAATGATTTTCTGTTCAGCTGTAAAGAAATGCAAGCCTTGAGCTGCATGGAACAGCTCCATGGTATTATTTCCTTTTGCCAACTCTGGATAGAAGAATTATCCCAGAATTTTGAAAATCTTGCATGAGGTTCCAAGCACCTCATAAATGATGAAAGAGAAGCAGGCAGGCCGAGTGGGTGCACATGACTGAATAATACCCACTTGAGCCAAAACGTCCCTGCGTCCCTTGCTGCCCAGGCTGAATAACTCTTGGCGCACAATGGCCAGTGTGGAATTCTCACAGGAACCCCGAGTGTGCCATTAGATGCCATCTGCAGGCAGCTGGAGTGGCTCAGGCCTCCTTTGTTGTTTTCATATGATGTTAGGCCTTAGCTAAGAACTGCGCATTCAGGTTAGAAAGAAGGATGGCCCCCTCTGATGTCATTCTCTTCATTGTGTCAGAGGCTGAGCACCCGCCTCCCACCAGGCTTTCCTGCCAGTGACCTGTGTTTACCTTCTGTCCCTGTCGCTTCCCACTGGGTTATTGATGCACTTCCCTGCCCAGGAAGCCCGTGCTCTCTGTGCACTGTGTTAAGCTGACACCACAGGCGAACACGGGCTTTTGTTGTACTGTAAGTATGAGGAATGTCTGTGGAGACTGACTCTGAATATCCCAGCCAAACTATTTCTTTAGAGAAGCTGGAGAAAGAGACAAACATCTTATTACACAATCTCCTTATTGAATGCGTATCTGAAAACCTTTTCTGTTCTCAGGGAAGACAGAGGTCAATTTTCCCTCTGATCACGAGCCGCTTTGCATAATGTGAGACTAGTGTCTTAAGAGGCCTACAGAAGTAAAAAACAAACCTGCCCTGCTTTAACAGTGGTGAAAGCATACTTCTATCATTAATCCTTTGTGTTTTGTGTCTTACAGACAGAAGAGTTGCTTTTACTTTTGTTGAGATTTAATCGGGGTTTATCCCATTTGCTTAAAACCATTCATCATCCTTTCTTGTTACTCCTAGAAAAAAAAAAACAAATATCATAGTGGAAATCACTTACAATTTCTAGGAAAATTTAGATAACACTACTGTTGAACTTGGACTGTGTGAAAATGTTTTATACTCAAATATTAGTATCTATTTTTGTCATTTTTCCACTATTTTACATTGCAAAATAATATTACACACTGCAAAATATTTTATACTGCAAAATACATCCCTTGAAAAAAGATGGGATTAAGGTTTGTAACATAAGAATGTCTTCCAAATGGAGTTCCCCAGTTATTTTTTTATTTCTATAAAAAATTCTTTACAATAATTGTTTAAGTTTGTTTAAATATGTTAATATTTTAATTAAAAGGCAAATATGAAATAAAACACAGTAGAAAATGCCAATAAAATTTGTAGCTACTTGTAATAACACTATTGTTTGTAAAAATTTGATTATGAGACCAAGTTTTCTGACAAAACATCTATGTGTCCTTTATCTCTTGTGTTCAGTCTTCTTTTTGTAAACTAACTGGATTGAACTTAACCAATTCTAATACCCTGTTTAGCTCTAAAACACACAAGTACAAGAAAGACAGTTTAAAGCATAATTCAGAAAATGAAAATTATGTTTAAAATAATAATAAAATATTGGGGCAAATTTAATCATTTCATTTGTTATTGATTCTTCAGATTTTAGAAGTGCTATTCTAAACAAACCATTAACTCATTTATTTGAGTTCACAAGATAGGTTGTTTTAAGACTGAAGAGGTATTGCACATATATCTGTGCTTTATTAAAATACTTTAAAATACTTTAAAAATAGCGTAATAAGCTGAGTGCACTCATTTTGAAGGCTGTCATTTGAACTGTCAACTCAAACGGGTTCTATAGACTCAAAGAAGATAAATGAATCGGTTCCTCTTTCGCATAAAATTGAATAGTGTTAGGCACAACTCTGACACAGGAATTATTTGCTTCTTGCTTGGATTCCCTTATTTCAATGTGAGGTTGTGCAATATGTAGTTGAAATTGATATTGTTGAGTTCTCAGGAGTTTTTGGTGTGTAACTTTTACCCAAGAAGCCTTTTAAGTATTTGAGTGCTCATAAGAGAAACCTAATGCTTCTCCATTTGGTATTTTTAGGGTTATAGGAGAAGGTTCTTTGGTTCATTGTAATTATACAACATACTGAAATTCAAGGTGATATTTTCATACATGCACACATCACTTGGTATATTCCCCTCTGCATCCTACCCTGCTCCCCCCTCACTGTATATGTTCGTGAAAGAAGAGAAGGGGGAGGAAAGACACCTGAATATTTTGTTCACAAAGGCTATTTATTACAAGCCTCCATGGTCTGCTGTCCATAGCGATGAGTTATAGATATATACTGAAAATATCCCCTATTTTGATAAGGGTACAACTAAATAAAAAGAAAGTTCAGTAAGAAAATTATTTTGCTAAAAATAAGTTAATAAAGACAATTTCTTTTTTAAAAAATGTTTATTCCAAATGAATTATTTCTTATTTCTTTAAATGGAAAAATAACAACTATTGAATAAAGAAAAAATAACCTGGTATACTTTGCTAAGTATATAGAATATGTTCATTAAATATGTAAGATTATTCATAGAGTGTGAAACAAATTTACATATTTGAGGTTTAAGAGTATTGGTGATAGATAATATGAATTTATAGTTTTAATATATGAATTGATGATATATTCATTATTAGGCTAAACTTGAACTTATTTTGTTCTCTTCACCATTACATTATTAATTACATATTAGGGTTCTTTAAAATATATAAATATAAATTCTATGAATTATACATGATTAGATCAAATCTCTATCATTTTGTTTAAGTATATTTATTGAAATTTGTCCTTATAATTCTGCTTTCACCATCTTGGAGATCAATAATAATTATCAAACTAATCTTTGAAACTTAAACATCTTCAGAAAGTTTTACTACCTTGTTAATAGTCTGCTGCATTCTAAATCAGAACTTTCCTCAGAAAATTGAAGCTGGAAAAATTGGGTAGAAAGGGAGAGTTCAAATAATAGTTACAATCATTCAAACTAGAGCCACAAGGCTATAAAATAAAATGCTTTCACTTCAATTATTTATATTGCTTGATACATACACACATATATATATATATTTGTAAAATCTCAGATTATTCTCTTGATTCTCTAACTTTGTTTCTTGTGAAGCAATGGCCTCCCTCTTACTTAGATCGGGATGGAAATAATTTTGTCATCTTAGTGGATTTTAAAAGGTTATTAGCGTGCCACCTTGTAACTGCCTAATTTTATTTTGTCAATGATAACTCATTACTAGGTTTAAAAATACTGATTAAGGACAAATATGCTGTTGGTAGTAAGTCAATATTGCCTTATCAAGTAGTAATTTATACTTAATTATGATTGATAACATAAAATAACCCAGAAATAATACTTTTTTGTTTGTTCAATAAATTATGCCTTTTTAACAAATTAGATTGAACAATTATATTCACCCCAAGTAGTTTCTATTTAAAAATATATTGTCTTTTCTACCAAGAATGTTCTTCTAGAAAAATAAAGCAAATCTAAACTTACAGAGAGCAATTAATAAAATGCCAGTTTATTGTGCTAAAAATTTGTTCAAGGAAGTAAAAATTTGTAATAAGATACAATGTAAATGTGTTCACATGCAGATCAAAATCTCATGACAAATTCATCTATCACAACAAAGACATGGAATCTTATTTACAGAAATACTTGAATCTACTTTTGCTACATAACATTGGCACATGTTTCCTAAAACATAATAGGTGTCCTGTTTAGGATAACTAAAAACCCCAAGTTATGGAATAAGAACCAAAATGATACTTGGGCAAGGTGGTGCATACCTATAATCCCAGTACTTGGGAGGCTGAGACAGGAGGATTTCAGGTTCGAAGCCAACCTCAATAACTTAGCGAGGCTCTCAGCAACTTAGGGAGACCCTGATTCCAAAAATATATGAAGAAAATAGGACTGGGGTGTAGCTGAGAGGTAGGATGCCCCTGGGTTCAATCCCCACCACACACACACACACACACACACACATTCATCCTGCCCCTTTCCACAAGTACAAGATTCACCTGCAAGCGAGATGATTGCAGAATGTCATCTTAGTGAATCTTCAGATTCATATAGCTGTGACCTATTGGTGTTCATCTTATTATATTTCAGCATAAATGCATATCCTGCCAGTGTAGAATCAAAGAGAGAGACTCACATGTACCACGACTTCCTGAGATATTTGATGTGTGAGCATTATGAAAGCTATGACTAATCCAGAGGGTTTCCATTTGAAAGAAAAATGACTAATAATTGATTGGCCGGAATCCAAAGTCACAGTGGGGTTCAAAAAGCTGGTAAGTGCCCTCATAAAAATAGAAGCTGTATCAACCAATTGAATTTAATTATATATGAAGGTGATGATGGAGCTAAACTGCCTGTAATTGGGGTCCAATTACTCAGCTGGTCTTCCATAAAATTAATTCATCTGAAAGTTCGCCATTGTCCTGTGCTCTGGGCCCGCCGTTGGTTTAATTAGTTAACACAGAGGAAGCTTGAAACAGTAAATTATTCTGTCTTTATTGCCAATTATTGGTTAAGGAAAATTGTATATAAAATATTAACATGTGCTTCTGGGACACACAAAAAAAGCAGAATGAAGGTATTGGTTCTGTTTTCCACCTGGAATGACATCAACACAGAGGAGAGTGGATCTTCCTGCAGGTCATTGATGTGAGAGAAATTGGAACTTATAAGCTATTGAATGCACTGCCAATGCGGATACTCTTCCATGGGCAATGAGTTTTGCAAATATGCAGCCTAGGTTCCTTGTGGCGTACACATGTAAAACATTAAGTTTAACATCAATGGAAAAAAAATTCTATAGGGAGAAAATATTCTTGAAGAAATTCCTTTTGAAGTTTTAAATTACTTTGAATAATATCTGATAATGCTTTAGCCCAGTTTTTGAAAAAAATTTGCTGACTCCTGAGTTTTGATAAAGGAATCTATATTGGCTTTTCTCAATTATGGGAGTTACATAAGTCAATCACTAAGCAGTTAAATCATCTGAAAAAAATGCCCTAATAGTTTAAATACCCATGCCTTTTTAATATAAGAGAATGAAATATATTGCCAATTGTACTGAAATAACTGATAAGATTTCAAAGCTGTCTCCTATCAATATCATGTGGAGATGGCTCATTTCTATTTAATTGGCTTCATCATATCACACTTTAATTTAGAAAGAATGACTGCTCACAAAATTTTATTCTTTAATTTCATGTCCAATAACTAATTCAAAATGAGACATCAGTGGGACTATTTAAAAATTAAAAAAAGTTAATTGCAAACTGCTGATTTAGCTACAAGAAAAGAATTAGCATGATCAGACCAAAAATAAAATAATGTCCTTAAAACTCATAGTGGAGTAAAGATTACAGTCCTCTTCAAATTTACTATTATTTATATGTAGCAAAATTATAGAAAAATGAAAAATTAGATTATATGGAGCTTTACATATATATTCCCTCAAAGAACATAGAAGTCTTTAGTGTAAGATAAGGTTGCGATTAATTATAATACTATCAACTATAAGACAATGTAAAGTGCTAAAATAGACCTGAATGACTTTTCAGCAGCCTTAGTCAATAGATGTGTCTCTACAGACTCATAACATTGACAAAAAACAATTCTCTTACCACAAAGTGCAATTAATGTAAGAATTATCATTGCATTTTTCTATGTTTCTTCCAAAAATAACACTGTAAGAACCAATTACATGTTAAGCTCTTGTATTCAATCCAAAAATGTCAAGATAAAGCTCAACTTTTGCAGGAAACTTGAAGTCTAACCTTTTTTAAAAAAAAATGTGCTTTAGTTAATGGGAAGCACGATGCAAAATGATCCTGAAGATATTGTTTCCTTCTGCAAGAATCCACAAACTCTTCAAACAAGCACATGTTCTACTTAACTCATGAGTAATGGCAAGCCAAGTTAGCTAGATTTTACCAACTTGATAGAATTTTGGCAATTTCTTTATACAGTTAGATTGTTTTATTTAATCCTATGCTATTTCAACTTACATCTGTGCTTTTTTGACAGAATCCAGATTTGCCAAATACTATTAATACAGTTAACAAATATATTTAACTACATCTATAAATGTTCACATATCTTTTGGGAAAATGTAATAGAATATGTCATTTTTAAACAATTGAACATAGATGCCCCTCAAATCAAGGATAGCAGAGATTGCTTCACTTTACTTTAAAAATACAAGATGGTTCCCAAATATTTGTGTTTCATTTATTCCTAGATGAGAGAAGTTTGCAAAGAGTCTTAAATTTTTCTTTGTGTTGCTTCAGTGATTTCAGGAAGCTCTGCGCGATGTGTGATCGCTTAGTATGGTTGCGGGAGACAGAGCAATACAGAAGCACTCCCGTTGAGCAGAGTGGCAGGATATCAGCTCCAAAATGCCACTGAGCACCACTGGGAGGAAGGAGCGCTAATGCAGGCTCTTTTCTTAGGACTCTGAATGCTACCTATTAAAAGAAGTAAACACATTCTCTGTAAAAACGGGAATTTTTCTCACTTTGCACAAGTAAGACATTTAAGGAGAAATAATGCATAATGAGAAAAATGTGTCCCTGGTCTATTTTCTCAGTAGCTTTTCTCAAGGCGAGGTTTTACTTCATTATGATTACAGTAAGTGATCAGCTCAAACAAATGGATAAGGTTTGCATTTCTTTTCTAACTTGTTAGAACAAATTAGACAAAAGAGAAGTTTCGTTCCACACTTTAAGAACCTATTCCCCGTGTTGCTAAGATTGTCTACATAATTATTTGCCTTACCCCCCATTTTTTTGGTAGTCAAACTATAAATAAGAACTGCAATTTCTTTTTACTATAGCTCATAGATCTGTAGATTCTCCAACATTAACTATGCAAGTGTGTAGACACACACACACACACACACACACACACACACACACACAGACTCCGCTCTGGCCACCAAGGAAGGAGAGCTTATTCTAGACTTATTCTAGCTTATTCTAGAGCTTATTCTAGACCAGAGCATCATTCCTCAGATAAGGACTGACATTTATATATTCCCAAAGGGCCCTATATTTGCTAGAAGGATTGACTTCTTACTTGGGACCCGGCAACAAATGATTCTTAGAGATTAGCTTGAAGCCTTGCCTACAATAACACAGCAGCAACCAATAGCACAACAAATTCTTGAGGAATACTTAAGTACTACGAATAAAACCTTGGAAGCCAAAGGCCTTGTGCGAGCTTTTCACGCCCTGGAGAACTCCGTGGTGCTCCACTGTCCTGACTTCAAATTCACCTTCCCTTCTTGGAAATGTGCTGACTCTTGCCTCTAAACTGCCCTTCACCACCCTGTCTGTGTGACTCCCTGTTGTACGCTATTCAAGACCTTGGTTTGTTTAGGTTTAAGGTTCTGGGTTGGCCCACTTAATAATGCAAAAATTCAAATGCTTGCTGACGTTGACCTTTACAGTGATAATTACATGAGCCTAAAATTTCAATTATGGCATCAGTTCACAGATAAATGTTCCACTAGGATGAAGGTATGAATGGCTCAGTATGTTTAAAGGTTAGATGGAATATACTGCTTCTCCCTTAAATTTTCACATGGTATCTCTCTGGCTAGGCAGCAGATATAAGAAAATGTAACTTTGATCAAGAAGAGTGTATAATAGCAGCAGGGAATCAACTAAATGCTATTGGAAATCCAAAAATCACTAGGGAGATTTGAGTGCTTTGATTTTTTTCTCCCCATTAAAAAAAAAAACAGCATGTTTCTTTTTTTCCCTAGTCCTAAGTCATAGTACACAAAATAAGAGGGAAAAATGTCAATTCTGTTCTGACAGGCCTTTGCTACGGAACAGTGGGATTCTTCTTCAACCAAATCCAAAGTAGGATACGACTTGTGATCCTGGGTTACCAAATCTGCAGAAACTTGACTTGAAGAAGTGTGATGTGGAAACAGAACTGTTGGGATGGCAGTGACAAGTTGCTCAGCTCTGAGACACATGTTCTTATACCTACAGAAACACACAGCTGCCAAAGGGCTGTTTTGTTTTTTTTCTTTGTTGCCACCTGGTTGAAGCAAACCGTCATCCTGAGACTCCCTTCCTGCAGCCCAGAAACCTCAGCCTCCTATTTTGTCTTCAAAGTTTATGTGGATGTTTCATTTTTAACAAAAATTTATAAACAGTCTACAAAGGATAGGCATTTGTAATGAAAGTTTGTTAAACAAAACTATGAGGAAATTTTAGTGAAAAATTGTTTAATATTTTTCTACTATATTCTTGACATCTGGGCTTTCATTTTATTGGGTTGGAAATGTATTCCTGGCAACTACAAGTTATTATTTCTCGTTAACTTCATCTTAGAATTGTGTAGGTATCAGCAAACAGTCTTGGGTGATTATACTAAATACCTGAGTATTAAACCTTGTCAAATGTGAATCATAGCCGGGCATGGTGGCACACGCCTGTAATCCCAGTCCTTGGGAGGCTGATACAGGAGGATCGCAGGTTCAAGGACAGCCTCAGCAATTTAGGCTCTGATCAACTTAGCAAGACCCTATTTCTAAATAAAAAGTAAAACAGGGCCGGGGTGTACCCTGGAGGTAGAATGGCCCTGGGTTCTATCCCCAGTACCACAAAAAAATGAATCATTTATTTCCCCAAATAATTCATTCATTGATTAATTTGTTTCTTTTTTCAACAAAAGTTTATTAAGCATGAACTAGGGACTATACTTGACACTCTATACTTTAACACACTGTGAATTAATTATATATCATTGGCTAGTGCATGGAATCATGCATATATCTCATAAATATTGACTGATAACCTATCATGTGGATGCAGTTCTAGTTTCTCATAATATATTAGTCAACAACATGAAACAAACCAAACAATTATTTGAAGTGTCTACATTCTTACACTGTAGAGAGAAAGGTAACTGATAAATGGAATAATAAATGAAGTATGTGGTTTTTAGAAAGTGATAATTGCTAAGAAAAAAAATTCTAGCAGTTGGAAGGTACGGTGGAGAGCTGCAAATATAAAGATGATCAGAACAGATTTCCCATTAACTAGAGGCTGGGAGATGCAAGGTGGAAGGACCCCTCTGGTGGGGGCCTTCTTACTGGTGGGGACTCTGCAGTCTCAAGGTAGTGCAGGGCATCACGTGGCAAGCGGGGCTCAGCCAGGAGAGGGAACGTAACCCATAACCTATGATCCATGAATGTATGTTTCCATGAATGGGCTCATCCATTAATTAGGTGCTCCGGTTAGCATTCCCACCTCTATGATCTAAACACCTGACACACCGTGCTTAGAGGAAGAAAGGCCTATTTGCTAATGGGTGTGGAGATTTCAGCATGCCAGCAGCCAAGTAGGAGTGGAGGCTCTAGGTCCTCAAGATGTGATGTCAGGAAGCAGAGAGAGCAAGGGGAGGGGGTGAGGAACATATATAGTCCCCAAGGCCACATTCCCAAGGACACTCCTCCAGCCATGCCTTGCCTGATGAGGCCAGGCCCCTAGGGACCCACCTCCAAGCATGGCTGCCTCCAGAGCATGAGGTCCAAAGAACACTTTACTTCTAACCCCCCACAATTAGGGCAGAGGTTTGATGACCTAAAGATTCCCACCTGCTCTCGCTTCTTAATGCTTCACAATGAGGACTAAACTTCAGCCTGAGTTTAGGTGGAGATGTTCCAACCAGGCCAAGTTCATAAGTTCATGATTCATACTCTATGGGAAACAGCAAATTGCTGATAGGTGGATAGTGTACAAACTCTTCTTCCCTTTCTCATACACATACACATAGGCACATAAGCACACACACAGGTACACACACACACACAAACACACACA
>PVJS01000518.1:0-126568 GCA_004027185.1 Glis glis | reverse complement strand
AGGGCCTCACTAAGGAGAGAGAGAGAGAGAGAAAGACAGGGAGAGAGAGAGAGAGAGAGAGAGAGAGAGAGAGAGAGAGAGCTGAGGCTGACCGCGAACTTGGAAACTCCGGTCTCCGCCTCCCAAAGTACTGGGATTACAAGCGTGCGCCACCATGCCCGGCTCAAAGTAAGAGTTTTGAAGTTCTTAAATTGGGAGGACAGAAGGAGGTTATAGATATTCCCTACATTAACAGAAAATAAAAGACCAAATATGTTTGTTAAAATGGTAGGCAGAATAAATAGAAATAGTATGTTCAACTTACAACTCAAAGTTGTTTTAAAGGACAAATATTTAATCAATTCATCTAAAGCAAAAACATAATACCACAAGGAAGAATAATAAACAGAAAAAAAGATGGCAGGTGCAATACCAAGTGCACACATTTCCACCATAAATGTAAGTAAATGTAAACAGTTAAGGATTAATTCACTCGGCATTGACTTAAATCACTTGATCACTACTTGTGACCAAATTGCACTCAGTGCTGGGGATTAATATAATAGATGAATTAAAGAGGTCTCTGTCTCTGTAGAGTTCACAATACAGGAAGTTATTTTGTTTAATTTTATGGGGCTAAAAATAGAAACAATTAAAATAAGGTTGTATATTATTTTCCCTATACTGGAATTGTAAATTCATATACATGGTTTGCATGAAACTTATGCTATAAGATAGTTTATTAAAGATTAGCTTCAGATTTCTGGCAGAAATGAGTGCAAGTTTTGATAAAAATTGTATGCTGGTGTAATGGAAATTAAGAAGTGCTGAATAATAATGTAGGTGTGGGACTGAATTGCTTCCCCTAAGCAGACACAGTCAGAAAAAAAAATGTATCCAGTTTTTAAAGAGATTTAATACCAGTTCATATAATTTGCAACATATTTTTGCTTTGGTCTTATCCATTCTCCTCCCACCCAACAAAACCCATATCACTATCCTTTCAAAGACAGGCTGATGTGTTTGTTTAAGATGAATGGTATCTTTAGACAAAACAGACTTCTTCCATTTGCCATTTTATGTAGTATTTACACATAACCTCAGTGAAGGAGAAAAATGAGGGATTAAAAAGACTTCCTCTAGGTAAATATGACAGAGAATGAATACACATCATTATCTCTGGATAAAAAAGAGCAAGGAGAGCCAGTAGGCAGATTTCCAACATTAACAGTGACACTTGCCACCTACTTATGCACAGAGAAAACAGTTACAGTTAAATTTTCTAAAATGGCCTATTTCCAAATGAAGAAGATCTGCCTAGTTGTAAAGATAAATTTTTAAAAATTACATACTGTCTGAAGTGCTACCCTAATTGAAAACAATAATCTTGGATCTTTTATGCTAAACCTAATAAATCGTAACGCTTTAATGAATATACTTAAGAATAGCACAAAAGCTACATTTTTGTTAAAATTTGTTCTTAATTTATGTTGTTCTGGCTAAAAAGCAGGCACAATTTGATAAGGTAAAATAACTTCAAGTGGATTATGAATGATGTATTTTTCCTGTAGTATTTTACTAGTTATAAATTTTAGGGTAGAAACTAAGATAGTGGTCATTAAAAACAGAATGTGAAAATATTTTAATCTTCTCCTATCATTAATCATGTCATCTTTACTAGATTCCCCCGCTAAGTTATTTGAAACAGATTAAAACATTTTCTAAACCATAGCTTTCCTGTTTCTGATCATCCTATGTAAAACCATTCTATTGACACAGTGACAAATGCGGATACAGATAAGTATAGAAGCTTTCAGCTTTTTGTTTCATAGATCCATGACACATCAAATATATCAAAATTCATAGAATCAGAAAAACATTATTTAGGAAAAATCATTAGAGAACATCATTAAATCTACCAGTAAGAAGAATAAAATAGAAAAGTAAGTCCATACTAGTCATTTTATAAAAGAAAGGAATGATTCCATTGGATTTCAACAAGTATTTTTAAAAACCATAAAAGTTTATTTTCTTAAAAACTTTTTACAAAATAGATTAAAATTTACCCTATTGAAGAATGTAATTAGTCTTTAAATATTTCCCCCAAATCTATATAATTATGTACACTAAATAATAAAGCTGTTGTCAAGCTGCAAATATTTACACTAAAATAACTCTACTAACAATACATATTTTTATATAAGTTCCTACTTCAGGAAAATATTGATTCATCATTACTTTATTGTTAGCCATAGCACCAAGAAGTTTTCAAACACTAAAACACTGTAATAGTAACTAGCTGTTGAATCAACTGTTAAGTCAACTGCATAATTAAACAGACACTGGGATGTGAGTACTTTTACCTTAAGTATAAGGCATACAAGGACAAAATAATAAAAAATTTCCATTGGCCTTGTTAATTACAAAATAGCAGAGAAAGGCAACCTTCTTCATGGTTATCACAATCATGTAAGAATATCCTACCACTCCACTCATATTGCCCTGAACCTATAGATCACATCTCTTTGATTGGATTATATGCACCATAGAAGTAAGAACTGTGCCATAGCAACATATCTTCCTCCATATCTTAAACAGAATAAGTGCTCCACATGTACATGCAAAATGACTGACTGATCATGACTTGTCACAAGTCAAAGTGTCTATACACTGGTTCAATTCATTAACAACAGTATTCTGGGCCTGAGAATATTAGAAACAGAGATTGCTCATTAAGTACAACTGCATCAATGGTAGCCAACTTGGACTAAAATATGCACCCCAACTTATACTACTCAGCTATAACTACTCTAACTCCATAAATATTTTTACTAAATAACTGATTAAATGCGTGATGTTCTAATGCAGTAGATTCGATTACTGATGCTTATTTTTCCCTCTTCCTGTGTCTACACCCTTTGCCATGTGATCCAGTTATTCTTCCCACCAAAGGGCAGAAAGAACATTTTATTTGCATGATCAGTGAAAAGAACAAAAGAATTCTTTCCCAGGCTTTACTTTGATTTTTTGCATATGACTTGGTTGATGTTATGGTTTAGAGCTGGTATATCTCCCAAAGTCTCACATCCTCAATGCAGCAATGTCCAGAGGTAGGGATTTTGGCAGGGATTGGGTCATGAGGGCTCTGACCTTGTCAGAGGATTATTCCATTGATGGCTGAATAGACTGCTGAGAGATGGGACCTACTGGAGGAAGCAGGTCACTAGGAACATGCCCTGGAAAGGTCTATCTTCTCCGGGCCCTTCCCCCATCTCTGCTTCCCAGCTGCCATGGCAGCTTTCCTCTGCCATGCCCTTCCACCATGATGTTCCTGCCTTGGAACCAGTCAACTGTGGACTGAATCTTCGGAAACCATGAGCCAAAATAAATCTTTCCTTTTCTGAGTTGGCGGTGTCAGGTATTTTGGTTACTGCAATGAAAAGCTGACTAACACAGTTGCCCAAAGGGATAGCAAACTTGATATAAACAGAGGCTTGTAATATGTTTGCATAGTTGAGTTTGCCTCTTGTCTTCTATCATCAATGACAAGACATACAAAGCAGACCTGAACCCATCCTGTATTCCAGCCAACTCTGAACCAACCAATGGATATGTGAGCAAGAACAAATGATTGTTGTTTTAAGTTACTGCTTCTCAAGGTGGCCCCATTACACTGAATTATTGTGACAATCACTAACTGATAGGCTTGGTGATTATATAGAATATAGTATTCTAGTTTTGTATGATATTTGGTTTGAAGGACAATCTTCAGGTTAGATAATGTAATCCTTAGTCAGTGATTCAATCATTTGTCCAACAATTATCTAGTAATATTTGCCACTAGATAATAACTAGAGGCAAAAATTATTTACCAGGAACTACCCTAGACCCTGGGCTATTCAGGATAACACTAGCTGCCACAATAAATAGTAGCAAAAACTTAGTGGCATATCCTAAGAAAAGTTTATTTTCCATTACAAAAAAAAATCCAATGAAGATATTCTTAGATAAATGATCCCCCTGAGTGGATCTCCTCTGAGGATGACACAGGGATCCAGACTCCTTCCATATTGTGTATTATGTTCCACAAGCACCTCTGAAGCAACTAAAGAAGAGAGGTACAGGGGAGGTATGCTGGACACCTAACCCTCTTAGCCCAGAAATGGCATGCTTCTCCCCTTGAGAACTAGTCACATGTCACCACAGACAAAGAGAGACTAGAAATCATAATCTCTGGCTGAGAAGCCATTTCCCAGCAACAAATCAACATTATGAATGAGGAGAATTAATACTTTGTCATTAGTTGAGCATTTCTACCACATTTGGAGGATAGAACAAAGATTCTCAATCTCATGGAATTTTTATTTATTGAGTAATAATTTCATAACAGATACCAAGACTATATAAAGGTAAAAGAGACATGGTTGTTGCCTTTAAGAAACTCACAGATTTGGAGAGAAAGAAAAGATCCACACAAGTAATTATAGTAGAGGAGAAATGCTATAATAAATGCATGTACAAGATCCAGTGTTTGAACAGAAAAAAAGGGATGACTGCTGGGAGAGTGTTAAAGAACACTGTATTTAATTGATACAGCAATGCTTGAGGTGAGCATTAAAAGACAAATGGAATCTTGCCAGACAGATGGAGGATCTTGGAAGGTTCCTACATGGAGAAAGCAAAGGTGTGTATCATAGGCTCAGAGCCTCTGTCCTTATAAAACTATGGAGCGTTGGTGGGTGTGAGAGAAGGGGAGAGAGAGTGTTGGTATTTACCAAAGGTGGTAAAACATCTTCTTGCTTCACATATGAATTTGGAATAACATAAGTTTCCTATTTAGAGAAGCCTCTATTTGCATGAGCACTGATTTGGAATAATGTTCTCTATGCAGGGGTAAGCGCAATGCATGAGCCAAGCAAGTTGGCTAGCACCAGACCACGTGGAATAAGTGGAGCTGATGACACAGGGATGGTGCTATGGTTTACATCTGGAATGTTCTCCAAAACTTCATGCATTGATGGCTTGGTCCCCATACAACAATGTTCAGAGGCAGGGCTCTTGACCATGAGGGCTCAGACATCATTAGTGGATTAACCCATTGATGAGTTCATAATTGGTAGTATTATTAGGAGGTGGTGGAAACTCTAAGAGACAGGGCCTGGTTGGAGGTAGTAGGTCGCCAGTGACATGCCTTTGAAGAGTCTAGTTCTCCCTAGACTTTCTTTCCAAAAGAAGTCTTCCCTCCTCTAAGTTGTTTTTCTCAGGTATTTTGTCACAGTGACAAAACGCTAACACAGATGGCATTATCTAGAGAGGGAGAATTCAGATAAGGAACACTGAACAGCAGGCTATTTCCTTCCAAAGTCCTTTTCAGATAAAAACAGAAACCAAATAAATACTGATATAAAAGATACATTCTCACAAATCAGGCTTATCTAGTGAATGAGCATCAAATCCTTTACTCTGCAGAAAATATAGTTTTTCAAATCACTCACAGAATAGTCATAAAAATTAAATAAATATTAAACCAAAAATCTTTAATAACTACTACTTTGAGACATACTAAAAAATAGCATTCTTATAAGGTCATATTCTTTGACCACCAAGCAATGAAACTAAAAAATATTAACAAAAATATAAAGTGGAAGCCGGGCGTGGTGGCGCACGCTTGTAATCCCAGTACTTTGGGAGGCAGAGACCGGAGGATCTGGGTTCGCGGCCAGCCTCAGCTCGCTCTCTGTCTCTCTCCCTGTCTCTCTCTCTCTCTCTCTCTCTCTCTCTCTCTCTACTTAGTGAGGCCCTCCGCAACTTCGTGAGACCCGGTTTCAAAATAAATGATAAAAAATAGGGCCGGGGGTATAGCACGGAGGTAGAACGCCCCTGGGTTCAATCCCTGGTACCGCAAAAAAATAAATAAATAAATAAAATAAAGTGGAAAACTTGGATATTTAAAACCACTTTCCTAAATACCAATTATGTCCAAAAGAAAATCAAAACGGCAACTATTAAAATATAATGTAAAACCCCTAGAACTCAGCTAAAGCTTCAATGAGGGAAATTTATAGCCTTAAATGTTTTAATTCTAAATTACAAAATTTAAATATATGACATGGTGGTATACATGAAATACAAGAAAACCAGTTGAAAATTATTAGAAATAAGAAGAGACTTCACTTAGATCTATCTTATCCAAACCTCAGCACGTAGCAACTATGACTTGCTGCTTCCTGGTCTTTAAGTTAGTTTATAAAAGAAGATGAATGGCTAGGTCTCCTCTACCTACTTATACAATCAAGTAAGGTTATCATAGATTTTTTTAGGCCAAGCTTGAATAGGATCCTGATAAATAAATAAATGCAAAGAAGAAAGCAAGTATTCACAAACAGTTGACATTGTTCTTTTCTAAGTTAATCTCTTCTCATGATACTCCAATGTGAAATGTCAGTCCTTATTGAAAACTATAGAAAAACTACATACTAGCCATTAGCATCATTGGGCTATTCTCTAAAAAACTCACAGTGAAAAACAAAGTGATATGGTTTAAGAAAGGTGAATTTGTCTAAACCTAAAATATATCAGTTGATGTTTAAATATCAAGGGCTCTTTAACTCGCCATCTGGATCTAAGTTTAGCCTTGTTAGGCCTCCTCAGTTAAATATGCAGAGAAATCCATGTGAATTTCTATAATGGACCAAGTAGTGTAAAATTCCATGAGAGAAGGAATTGTATCCACACTCTTCACAGCTATAACCTCAACATCTGGCATATAGTATGCCCAATAAATATATGTTGAATGAATGAATAAGTGAATGGTCAGTATTTTTCTTATTTCTATCGCTGAATGATGCCCAAATACAGATTTCAATATTCTTATATAGAGATTTATATTTTATTTCCTTGTTCTTCATTGTTATGAGATGTTTGAAAATAAGAAATTTAAAATAATGAAATTGAATTATACAGCTAAAAATATTGTCAGCATATTCTTGCACTTATAAGAAGTGAAAATATTTTCCTTATTAGGATTTCTTGAGAAAGGATTACTGTATTAGGCACATTGTCTCATTTGTTAATAAGCTTGGAAAACTCTAGTTGTACTACATTCAAACTTCTCATTTCCCTTCAACTTATGACTACCATAATAAGCCACTCTATTCCCCGCTGCCCTTATGCTTTAACTGATTGTATTCTTTGATTTCCTTACCCTGGAGTGTAGGTTCCTTTTTAACTACAGGTCCCCAAAGCGACACTAGCTGCTTTTTGTTCCTTGAAGGGTTTCCCCCCCTCCTCAGGATAATTATATTCTGTTGTGCCTTTTATTATCCTGTCTTTTAGGATCTCCTAACCTTCTACACTCTTGGGCTTTATTTAATAGTGAGCTCCCGCCTCAACTCTCCACACTAAACCATGCTCATTAGGTTTCTTGATCCTCCATAATTTGCTTTCATGAAATCTTATACCTTTGAGTGGCTGTGTTCTATGAGCCCATTTCCTTAGTACAGCTATTCCAAGCAGTCCAGAATCAACAAGCACTAAACATAAGCTGATTCACATTCTCAGCCAACATGATTCTACAAAAAAAAATCTTTGCTTTGAATGTTTATGGACCATGAAACTATACCATTTAACTTGGTATTTCATTTTCTCACCCAAACATTGCCTGAGATGATTAAGACTACAGAATTAGCCTACAGATAGTCCTTAAGATACCGTTATTAATGATGAGCATCAGTTTCTTCTTAGAACAGAAATAACAATAATCCTGATGTTGTATTAGTGATCAGTAAATTCTAACTATATCTTTGCCTTATACTCAGAATTCAGAAGGAAAAAAATCTTTTCCCAGTTATTATTCTGCAAAAGCTTTGCTTTTCCAAATTGGTTGTTTTTGAAAGACATGTGCATGTTCTTGAAATTTGACTGTAGAGCTAGCTCTGGGTGTTTCAGCAGCTCATCCTCTGTTTTTTCTTTCCATTCTCTTTTTTATTAGCATTTGGATAATAATGGGTATGTGTAGAAAGGCCAAGAGTGCATATATTTTCTATTTTTATTTTTAACTTCTTAGGAAACTTGGTTTAAAAAAAATCTTGGTAGTGAATTGAAAGAGTTAATGATGTTTCCAAAGGTGCCTAGCTTACTCTAGCAAAGTTTATACTTCAACCCTGTGCATGTTAACTTGTGATCCTCCCCATCCAGATGATAGAAAGCAAAGCCAGTAAGTTCTTTATTTAATTGGTTTGCATCCACACACTGACCTCCAGGGCTCTGTTTATATAGCCTATCATGCAATATGCTCCACAGTTCTCTGTCTCTTTCAAAAGCATGTTTCTCCTGAGATTTGATATATGGCTTTCATGTTTAATCACTACATTAAACTCAATGCTCTGCTTCCTCCAGCATCAACTAACTTCCCTTCTTGGGAGGTGGGGAGAAGAGACAGCTTCTTGCTACTTCTGAACATAAAAGGAAGTCTGTTTTACTCTATTAGTAAAATTACTAACTCCACACCATCCTAGGCAAGCAACATTATTACATCAACTAGGAACTGGTGTTAAAATGGAGACCATTAAAAGAAGGTGGGCTCTGTTTTCAACGGGCAAAACCAACAACTTAGGTGAGTTGTAAACTAACAGAAAGGGTTTTTAATTAGCATATAACTTGGTACGTAGAGACACAACTAAATAGAAGCTAAAGTTTTAACCAAACTAATCATGAGGATGGCACAATCCTGGGATTCTCACATCAGGGTTAATTCAGTGCCTCTGCCTTCTGGTGCAAGGCTTTCTTAACAGCACAATTCACCATAAATAGAATTTTCAGAGTCTCTAGCTGAATGTGGGCATGGAAATGCCACAATCCTTTCCATAATAATTTGCATGTGACCCATATTTCTAAGAGGAAAACCTCTAAACATTAGTTAATCCCTTTCAATAAGTCAAGACTATCTACAGTTTTCAGGTTTTAAAAGTCGCATGATATTTATGTATTTAACGTTAAAATATTTTGAATTAAAAGAGTGAAACAAATATGGCAAATTATTAATAACAGTAAAATTTAGATGATGGTTATATGTATGGGTACTCATCATACTATACGTTCTACTCTTAAATGTAGTTGGAATTTTTCATGATAAAAATTTTTAACTTTTAAAAAACACAAGGGAGTTGTTTACAAACTTGCTTTCATGGAAGAAACGAATACAGTTCTGATTAAAAATATTACTTTCTAGGTTGATAACTTGATGTATATTCAACAACTGAAATTTTTTACCAAGTGCCAGCGATGGAATTTATCTTCCCTCCTAAAATCTCACCCCACAGCCTGAAAATCATTTGTGAAAACTACAAATGTTGTGCAGTAAGTGCTGCACAAATTGGATGCTTTCCTTGAAAAAAAAAATGAACATATACGCATGCACACATATACATTTTATATAATGTATGTCCGTGTGTGTGTGTGTGTGTGTGCGTGTGTGTGTGTGTATAATTTGACTTTGAAATCCTTTTCTTTATGGCTAGTCATTGACCATAGTATTTATTTTTTAAGGGTTTTTTTCCTTAGTAAGATTGACATCAACCTTCATTTAAAAATCTTACTTTGTCACAGCTGTATACAACATTAAACAGAGCTAGTTTACTTTCTGTATTCAATGAACAATAGAAAATCTGAACCTATTAAAGTCATACATTTAATTGTTCCAATATGTTACCTTATTTCTAACCAAAATTTGCATGATATAAAATGCCAAAGAACAAATTTCTCACTTCCTTTGTCATGATTCTTCATTTAATAGTAAGCTAAAAGTGCTTATAAGAAAAAAAGATTATCCACTTCTTAATTTGAAACCATCTGAATTTCCTCCATATTTAAACTCAAAATTAAAAGAATAAATAAACTTTTAATCAGCATTCCCCATAAGACTTTAAGAGTGCAGGACTTTGTAGTTTTCAAGACATGCAGATGTTGTCCATGATAGACATTTTTTTTAAAAAAAATGAGAATTTGAAAAAAACAAGAGCCATGGACAAAAGCTTTGGTCACAAGAATGAAAGATGTGTGCCTGTACAGATGTTATAACTATTTCCATAATAAATACTAACCTTCAGTACAGGAATTTAGCAGCACACTTTAATTTGGGTTTGAAAATTTAACATAAATTATCTGACTTTGACAATAGCTGCCTAATATTTCAGTTTCATACACTACTTCCAGGTTTTCCCTTCAAAGTGAACCTTGTGGACTTATTCATTTTCAAAAGCTATATTCCAGATCTTATATCCTAAAACCAGTTTCTGACTTGATGTTTAGGAAATTAAACCAAGTCATAATAATGTGAGTTCTTAGTACATATTTGGTGACTGACTGGCAGAGAGTTTTTAAAAGGCATGTGATTTTATATAAAAATACATTTTCCATCATTCTTACTTATTTTTCAATTATACTTCCGGATTTTAACTATTAAAGACATCAAAAAGACTTTCACCCTATTTTGAGTCATCATCAGAGAATCAATAAGCCAGTCAAATAGTTGGCACAATGCCATCACACCTTTAATGTCCATACAGCCAGTACTATTTGCCAAAAATGGTTATCTTATACTATCACTGGTAGGTGTGATTCAGAAGCCTCAGAACACACAGAATAAAATAATTTCTGGAATCATGGTTCTCAAATTAGGTGAATTTGTTAACTCAAATATGCAGACTTCATAGTTAAAGAGTCTCACCAGATTGGAGAAATTTCATAAAGCCATACAATAAAAGATGAAGCTTATGAAGAAGAAACACATGCTAGCTCCTTACTACCATCAAAAAGACTTCAGAACACTTTCTGAACATAATAAGCAAAAGCATTTTTAAGTAAAAATATAGTGGAATTCACACCAGAGAAAAAATGTTATTTTTAAATTCAACGAGCTATACATTTTTCTGCAAATTATTTTCTCCCAGAATTAAAAACTAATGTTTATTTACCTATTAACAGTCCACCTAAGAGCATAATTCCTTGGTATTGAACATGAGGCAATTTTTGTGCTTTAATTGTAAACATCATCAGAAACTCTGAAGCACATAAATCGCAGCAAGAAACATAAAGACATAGTCAAACCTGAGAACTATATGGCTACATGCACGCTTAATGAGAAGAAACCACCTAATGAGGCTGATATGTCACTGCTGGTGATGATATAAATTCCGTCTTACTAGATACAAAACAATGGCTGAAGGTGACTTTAATTTTCTATCACCCACCCCATAAAACATTTTTTAAAAAGTAAGTCATAGACAAATTTTCATTTTTATTGGCTGAAACTCTTTATACTTTGCTGGAATAAATGCATCCATCACCCACATTTGATGACAAATCACTTGCAGAGAATCTTCAAATTATTCAAGATGCTTTGTCCATGGAGAAAATAATATTCTACTTTGAGCAGTATTTACAACCCCCACCTCTGATTTCAAACTGAAACTCTGCAGATACACAGCACTTAATGCTTGTTGCAGAGCGATGTAGAATCCCAAAATGACCATCTCAAATTCTGATTCAAAGCAGCCAATAGTAAGCTCTGCTTCAAGGTGGAGCTCATGTTTTGAAAGCAACTGCCCAGTCTGTTTAAAATCAAAATGGTTCTTGATCTGATGAATTACTCCTCAGAGAATAATGTAAATAAAATATACTCAAGATAACATTATTAATGTAAACATACCTGAACCAGAGTCGAATTTGGTTTCTGACCTGTAAAGAAAAAAAAATTTTTTTACTGTATAAAAACTGTTTGTAAAATAACAACAGCTATTTATGGGGGGAGGTGTAATAGTTATAGAGTTATATTGATGAAGAAGTTACATTTCTCTAATATAAATTCATATTTATTTTAATAATTTTAAATGCATGTATCACTCTAGGTCCTATAAATATGCACATATAAATACTGTTAGTATAGTATGGAAAAAGTAAGTCTTCTGTTTGTTTTGAAAGAAAGAGGATAAATTTTGTCTTTTTAAAAAAGCACCCAACCTTTACAGATTGACTTTTTTTCAGTAATATAATAAAGCAATAAACCCAAATCTATAAGTATGCTTTTTATTTTATTGTTAAAGATTTTTAATTATTTAATATCAAGTAATTTTTCCCTAAGTTCTTAGCACACAGCAAATGAACCTAGTAAACCCATACATTTAATAAGAAGGAGATAAAAAACTGAGCTCTTGTGGGAACATTATGTTTCAGATATAGGTTAATACTGGTTGTAAATTCAGAAGCCTTTGAAGCTCTCAGTTCGGCTGTGGGAAAACTTCTGTTGGGTAATTACTCTCAAGACGCCGCTGATGTGCTGTCAAGCAGAATTAACCCTATGACTAGGCCTATCTACACAGGCTACTATAAGACAGCATTGTCTATATCTAGCTCTCAAACCAATTAGTGGGCATGCTCCAGTCGGATTTATATCACACATTAACAATCAATAGTATATATGTTCACAGCTGCCACTGCAAGATACAAGAACCGAGCAGCAGGAGTCCTGTTGAAGGATGTTACATTGACAGAGAAGATTTTTTTTTTTTCTGGGGAAATGTAGTTAACTAACTGGGAAACGAGATTTCTTTGAAATTATGCCAGGGTACCAAAGCACTTTTGCTTTGGAAGCAGTGGCTTTCTTCACCTAAATTAGCTTCAAGAAAAGTCATCAAAGAGGGGCAGGGAGAATAAGTGAGAAGCTTCTTTCATCATAAAAATTCATCTTCTCAAGTACGCCAAAGTTTCACCTGATGCTTAAATTGTGTGTGTGTGTGTGTGTGTGTGTGTGTGTGTGTGTGTGTGTGTGTGTGTGTCTGTCTGTCTCTGTCGGTCGGTATCCATGGTTTTCGGTCACCACCACTGAAATCCAGGTCCACATTTTCTCCAAGCCCAATCCTCATCTCAGTCCATGCCCCTGCCTCCTGTTTCAGGTGCAAACCCTTTTTACTTTGTGTCCTCTCTGATCCTGAAAAGGCTTGCCTCCTGTCCTCTGTGATTCCACCATCCCTGATGGCTACTAGCAGTGATTCAAAGGCCTTCATCAGACCAGAGACAAGTAATAACAGCCGTGAACACTTATGCCTTTTTAAAGTTATGTAAACCCAATATACATCCTCTCTCCCTGTTCTTAGCAGTAAGCAGTAAGGTGAGGTCTGCTGGTGATATTTCTTGGAAAAGTCATTCCTCATGGAAAGGAGAGGGGTTGATTTAGGGAGAAGAACTTCTTTCTACCCTCTCCCTCTGTCCTGCCTTTGAAGTTACCACATAAGGACATGCTTAGAATTGCTGATAATGTGTTATCTACTTACTGTGCTTAAATCTTGGGCCACTATGTTATATTTTGATAATAACAATGACACAAATATTAAAGACAAACAAATACACAGAAAGAAATCAAAATGAATTTAAGACACATTAGCTACCACAACTGAAAACTAAGAAAAAGATACAAATCAAAGGTGCCCATCAACTGCATAATGTTTTAAAACAAAAAAAACATAAATCAGAAAACCCAAGAAATTTACAAATCAAGATAATCACGAGCAAAAGAACAGCAAGAATTCAGTCAAGCCACTTTGAAAACATGATACAATTACAACTTCTATGATGAATCATGTGGTTTAACAAAATGGTGTAATATATATATATATATTTCATGTGAAAATCAGATTTATGGTTGCTTAGTTAAGAACTATTACTAAAATAAGCATGCCAAAGTCTTAAAATTTGCCAATATTAAAAAATAATAAATCACGTTCAAAGGAAAAGTCTAACTTCATTATAAAAAATTAATATATGTGCCAGGCGTGGTGGTGCACGCTTGTAATCCCAGTACTTGGGAGGCTGAGACAGGAGGATCTGGGTTCGCAGCCACCCTCAGCTACTTAGTGAGGCCCTCTGCAACTTAGCGAGCCCTGTTTCAAAATAAAGAATAAAAAATAGGGCTGGGGGTGTAGCTTGGAGGTAAAATGCCCCTGGGTTCAATCCCTAGTACCATAAAAAAAATTAATATCTGGGAGAACAAATTCAGACATAGAAACGGTTAAAAGAAATAAAGAGCAAACTCTATATGAAATTTATACAGAAGCTGTGTGCCATACTCGTTATTCAACAAATATTTTTTGAGCTCTTAAAAACTAGGCTCTATACCAGACACTAGAGATATACATGGTAAACAAACAGATTCACCCTCTTCCACATTGAGGAAACAGTCATGGGAAAGATAACCAATAAAAACAGATCAGAACCATGTCCTGGCGCTGTCACTTCTACCCTACGTGACTTTAGAGAAGTTAATCACCACTCTGTCTCTGTTTCACTACCTATAGAACGGGGTAATATATTTGCCTTTTAAAACTTGTGTATAGATTAAATGAGACTATATACAATGCCTAGGTCACGTCCTGATACATATTAGAAGTTGAGTAAAAGGTAGGCTTTGTCTAAGCAATGATACTAAATAAAGTTAACCTGTGGCTGCAAGTACAATTAGTAATATTTTAACTAAATAAAAAAATCACTATTATAAAAAGAATTATTACTCTGGTTGAGATCTTACATGAGATCAACATTAAATGATCTAGAAAAATAAGAGAATAATAATAAACATAGCAGGACAAAATGGAAATGTTTAAGAGGGAAGGCTAATAAAAAATAATAATGACCTTATTACATAATATGGAAAGGAACACTTATTTGTTCTTAAAAGGTAAATAAAACATTATCAAATAAAAATAGTAGCACAATGCACTTGAAAGCATAAAGGAGTAAGAATCAGGAGACCTGGATTCTCCAAATCATTTAACCTGTGAGCTTTCTTTTTCTCCGTAGTAAAATGAGGTTATTAAAGCAAGTCAGTGTTGCCTCACATAAACTATTCCATGAGGAGGTAAGCTACCTAGTTCTCATATTTGCAGTTCCCAAAAATGAAGAAAAGGAAAAATGGAGAGGAGAGAAGATTAAAAAAAATGTTGAGTATAAGGCCATAAAAATTTACACCAGTAGAACTGGAACATATAGATGGATTATGCTGAAAAAATAAATAATTCTCAAGGCCCGTTTTGGCTCCCTCTTTCTACAGTTCTCTTCTAGGCCATGTTGATATCTGCCTTCTCTGAATTCCAAAATCATTTCCTGTCTGTACAATTATGTTTCCTTTAAAATAATTTAATGTTTTCCTGTGCATTTCCAGAGAGAATACGCCTTTTAGAATCAAGATCCTCCATTTATTGAGAATAAATTCAAGATGTTAAAGAAACAGTATTAAAGAGAATAGAGTGTTATATTCTTGTTATGGGTTGAATTGTGTTTCCCCCAAATCCATATGTTGATGTTCTAACACCCCCCACCACCAAGTGTGACTGCATTTGCAAATAGGGTTTTTAAAAGGTAATTAAGTTAAAGTGAGGTCATGTGGGTGGGTCCTAATCCAACATGAATAGTGTCTTCATAAGAAGAAAAAGAAATTAGGACATAGATGCACACGGAAAAAAAAAAACACGTGAAGACAGAGGGAAAAGACAGACATCTACAGGTCCAGGAGAGAGACCACAGAAGACATCCAGGCTGCTGACATCGTGACCTTGGACTTCAATCAAATTCTGTGAAGTCTGCCCAGTATGTAGCACTTTGTTATGGCAGTGCTAGCAAATGAATACATTTTTTTCTTCTATAATCACATATTTAGCAACCTCAAATCTCCAAGAAAAGCCAAAAACCTAGAAATTTGCTGGAAATAAAACAATCTATAACTCTTACACACTTTAGCCCATTTTAGATAAAAAGCATGTTCGACTTCCCTGCTCTTCATCACTGTTCTCAACCATATTCTGCCAAAGTGCTGTATCTGCTTTCTGGCCATTGGGTAGCTGCTTTGGGGAATTACTAGAGGCTACGAGTAGGTAGGCCATGAGATTCTGATCAATGGGCTTTATCTCTTCACGTCACTCTGTGACCATATTTACAATGGCCTTTTTTCCTGGTCCTTCAAGCCTAGGGCTGTGTACACACTTGTCATGTGCTCTCTGGGGGATGAGGCCGACTTAGAAGGTGGTAAAATATACTATATCAGTTTTATACATAATATCTACTTCCCTATTTTACCCAGAAATTTTATTTCTATTGAAGATTGTAATCAAAAATAAAAAAAACAAGTTGTAGCTAGAAGGTTAGTGCCAACCACTATTATTGGCAGATTTTAAAAGTTTAAAGAGACAGCCAGGCGTGGTGGTACACGCTTGTAATCCCAGTACTTGGGAGGCTGAGACAGGAGGATCACAGGTTCACAGCCAGCCTCAGCTACTTAGTGAGGCCCTCCATAACCTAGTGAGACCCTGTTTCAAAATAAAGAATTAAAAGTAGGGCTGGGGGAAGCCAGGCGTGGTGGCGCACGCTTGTAATCCCAGTACTTGGGAGGCTGAGACCAGAGGATCCGGGTTCGCGGCCAGCCTCAGCTACATAGTGAGGCCCTCCGCAACTTAGTGAGACCCTGTTTCAAAATAAAGTATAAAAAACAGGGCCGGGGGTGTAGCACGGAGGTAGAACGCCCCTGGGTTCAATCCCCGGTACCACAAAAAAAAAAAAAGTAGGGCTGGGGGTGTAGCTTGGAGGTAGAATGCCCCTGGGTTCAATCCCCAGTACCGCAAAAAAAGAAAAAAAAAGTTTAAAGAGACAACAAAAGAAACCCAAGGGTAATAGAGTTGAATGGTTCTCCATATGCTTTCATAGTCTCTACGGAGGTCAAATGCAGATGAGAAGACAAAGGAGAATCTTCCTCTACATTTTATAGAACTCTGTAGGAATTGTTTAGAGGGCCATGGAGAGTCCTGTGCAGCTCATTAGAGCCTGACTGCCCCACTGTTTTATAACACAATTTAAACATTAATACTCATAATGACAACTATATCATTAAATTAATCACTAAATTATGCTTTTTAGTAAGACAGGTGTTAGGCTTTATATCTGGACTATCCCCCAAGGTCTCAGGTGTCCCCAGTGCAGCGGTGTCCAGAGGTGGGGCTTTTGGGAAGTGATTGGATTAACCCACGGCTGGCTGAATGGACTGCTGGGAGGTGGGACCTCACTGGAGGAAGCAGATCACTGGGGGCATGCTCTGGAAGGGCTTATCTTCTCCTGCCCCCTTCCCTCCTCCTCTCTCTGTCTCTGTCTCTCTTTCTCATACACACTTTTTCTCTGCTTCCCTGCTGCTATGAGCTAAGCAGCTTTCCTCTACCATGTCCTTCTGCCATGATGTTCTACCCCACCTCAGGCCCTCCACAGTGGAACTGGCCAACCATAACTGAAACCTCTGAAACCATCAGCAAAATAAACACTTTATGTTCTAAAACAACAGATAAGTATATTATTTAGATAAGATTATATGCAAATCATTAGTAATTTGGGGGTTAAAATAGATGTTTTGGTTGTTTGTTTGTTTTTGTGTGTGTGTGTGTGTGTGTGTGTGTGTGTGTGTGTGTGTTTTGCCTAGAAAATATATTTATCCAAAGCCCATCGTTTCCTGGATATCACCATACACAAACAGAAGTAGTAACACAAAATTTAAAAAGCAAGATATAAATTAAGAATAAAGACAACATGGAGAAAAGATCTGAGTTGCAGTCTAAAGTCTACTCTCCACTTCTACAAAACCCCAAAAAAGTCATTTAGGCCTTGAAAGTCAATTGTGCTTTTAATTTGTAAAGTAAGGAGCACACATGCAATGCGGTGCAAAATAGAATCTTTGGTAGAAATTCCAAAGGAAAGGGCAAATGCAAAAGCTCAAGCTTGGTATTAAAAAAAAAAAAAAAAGGAGAGTGGGGAAGGGGAAAAAGGGAAGAGAAAACATAGGCTAATGTATCTAGAAAGGAGTAAATAAGAGAGAAATTGCAAGAGATGCAGTCATAGAAGTAGGCAAGGGCCAGATCAAGCATCAGAAGTCATTGTAAGTCGAGATTGTTAAAGATACAAGGATAAATCATCAGAGATATAAAAAACAACTTGGGGCTGAAGATATAGCTCAGTGGTAGAGCAGTGAAGCACTTGCTTACAAAAAAAGTAATCTAACTTAAATTATTTAAATCACCACCCTCCTAATGTTGAGAATAAACTGCAGTGGGACAAGAGCCCTTCTGTCAACCAGATTGTATGTGTGTGGGTTTTTTTGCTTTGTTTTGTTTTGTTTTTGTGGTACCAGGGATTGAATCCAGAAGTACTCTATCTCTGAGCTACACCCCCAGCCCTATTTTATTTTTTATTTTGAAACAGGGTCTTGCTAAATTGCAAGATTGGCCTGCAACCTGGGATCCTCCTGTTTCAGCCTCCCAAGTACTGGGATTACATTGTACATCATCATGCCCGGCTCCAGACTGTGGTTTCTTTCTTTTTTTTTTTTTTTTCAGTACTGGGGATTGAACTCAGGGGCATTCAACCTCCGAGTTACACCCCCAGCCCTATTTTTTACTCTTTATTGTGAAACAGGATCTCATTAAGTTGTGGAGGGCCTCACTAAGTAGCTGAGGCTGGATACAAACCTGAGATCCTCCTGTCCTCAGCCTCCGAAGTACTGGGATTACAAGCGTGTGCCACCATGCCAGGCTCAGGCTGTGGTTTCTAATACCATTCTCTAATAAAAGGAACCAAGATTCTTCAGAATCATGGCTGATTCTACGACTGGGATAGGTTATGCACAAGTTAATCCTGGAACATCAAGTAATGCCAGAAAAGAAGATCTCTAAAACAAAATAAAACAAAAAAAATGCACCCTAGAATGATGGGCATATATCAAAGGGACAAAAAAGCCAACCAAAATCATGCTCAATGGCCAAACATTGAACAATAGGCACAACAAAGTAGTTGGATTATAATCTACAGTATAAATATCTAGGAGTTGATACTGATATACAAATGATCAATTAAATAAATAAATGAGAGAAAAGAGAAAACTCTCCCTGGGAAAAGACTTCTAAATAATTTACATAGATATTCTGCCTCCAAGGATGTGGAGTAGAAATTCCTATCTTCAAGTGTGGGCTGCACATAGTAACTTCCTTCCAAAGAGTACAGTAAGGAAAGGAGGAAAAATAATAAGCTTACAGTGAAGAGACCTAGCAAATACTAAGATAACCAAGAGATCAAGAATGATATCAAAAGAGATACTCTGTTGTTAGTAACGTACCCTTGAGATGTGATGAATATGGTACTTTACCTCTGTGATCTTCCTCCTCAAAACCTGGTATAATCATGAGAAAAACACCAGATGAATCCTAATACAGAGGCATCCTACAAAATACCTGACCAGTACTCCTCAAAACTATCAAGGTCATCAAAAATAAGGAAATTCTCAGAAACTGTCCTAGCCCAGAGAAGCCTAAGGAGATATAAGGACCAGATATAACATGGTACCCTGCATGAATCCTGGAACAGAAAAAAGAATACTAGGGGAAAATTAAGGAAATCTGAATAAAGCATGGACTTCAGTTAATAATGTGTCAATATTAGTTCATAAGTTACAGCAAATATAAGTGCTTATAAGATGCTAATAATAGGGAAACTGAGTGAGAGAATATATGGGAACTCTCTGAACTTTCTCCTCAATTTTTCTGAAAATCCAAAAGTCTTCTAACAAATAACATCTATTTGAAAATGCCAAATCAGAGAGACTATTACAGTTAATTCAGGTCAAAAATGATAAAGATGATGGTGCTTAGCCTATAGCAGTAGAAGCAGGTATGGTGAGGGGTCAGATTCAGAATGTATTTTTTGATAGTGCACAGAGAAAAATCCATTGGTAGATCAGAGGTGAGGGTAAGGGAGAAAATAATTAAAAATGACCCCTGGGTTTTTTGCTCAATTAACCGGGTGCAGAATGAATAGTCCTTTTGTTTAGTAAATGGTAGAAATGAGGGAAGAATAGGGTTTTGTTGCTTCAGAGTTATTTGCCGCCTCTATTTGTTGCTAATTCCTGATTTATTCTTATGAGCTGGTAGGATCAACAAGAAAATTTCAGGCCTTAGGTCCCACACATTATCTCAGATTAGTATAATTTTCTTGGCTTTTTAAATCATAAAGATACAAAAAACCTAGTCTGTAGTAGGAAAATACATAACTATCTTAAAAATAGGTGGTATAACCTATTTCTTGACCTAACTTTGGGACAAAATACAAGTACTAAAACATTGGTTTCATAGGCCCAAATCTATGATTCTAGAAGATGTGTAATTATCCAAATTATATCAAACTTTTTAAAAGCATACAGTAAACCAGGCGCAATGATGTGCACCTATAATCCCAGTACTTGGGAGGTTGAGACAAGAAAATCTCAAGTTCCAGGCCAGCCTTGGCAACTGTTTCAAAATAAAAAATAAAAAAAGGGCTGGGGGTGCCAGGCATGGTGGAGCACGCTTGTAATCCCAGTACTTGGGAGGCTGAGACAGGAGGATCAGAGGTTTGTGGCCAGCCTCAGCTACTTAGTGAGGCCCTCCACAACTTAGTGAGACCCTATTTCAAAATAAAGAACAAAAAATAGGACTGGGGGGTGTAGCTCAGAGGTAGAACGCCCTTGGGTTCAATCCCCAGTACCACAAAAATAAATAAATAAATAAATAAATAATAAAAAAGGGCTAGGGTATAGTCAAAGGTAGAATGTCCCTGGGTTCAATACCCAGTACCAATTTAAAAAATTTAAATAAATAAATAAATAACACAGAGTAAAGAGTTTGGAAATCTATACTTTTCAGTTTCCCAGATAATCCTGAGAACCACTAACCGTGATGGCCTTCCTTTAAAGCAAAGAAAAGTATTCCTATTTAAAATAACAAAGCACCCCATCTTTCTGATTATACCAATTTGTTTATATTGGTGATTTCCAAAGGAGCATTTTGCCCAATGGGGAAGTAAACCAATTTCCCCTCAGCCAGGAATGGTGGTGCACACCTGTAATCCCAGTACTTGGGAGGCTGAGACAGGAAGATCACAGGTTTGAGGACAGCCTTAGCAAGTAGTGAAACTCTCATCAACCTAGCGAGACCCTGTTTCTAAATAAGAAATAAAATCTGGGTGGGGTGTAGCTCGAAGGTCAAATGCCTCTGGGTTCAATCCCCAGTACCACCAAAAAAATTTTTCCCTCATGCTGTATGAAATCCCACACTGGAAAGTTTTTGCACATCACTGCTATAAAGTTATCTTTATGGGAAGCACTCAACTAAACACCAAATAACTGAAAATCCATCGGAAACGACCCAGTCCCAGGGTAAAAATAATACATTCATCACTTTCTTGGTGAACTTATTAAAACTAATATTTTATTTTACAGTGATTGTCTCTGAGTACATGAGACAAAATATAAAACCTTAGATTGCATAAATTACTCAGACTGGGCCAGAAATCATCCAGAAAGATTCATCAATAAAAAGAAGAAATTTCAAGTGGTCAGTAAAATTACACTCCCCATTAAAAACTTCCAAGCAAAACTCCTATAAAAGGCAAAGATGCAATGTTGAGAATCCTTCCCTCAAATCTGGAAGCTATGAAGACAAGTTCACTGGAAGGTCTGAACACACACTGAGTCATAGCCAGTCGAGAGCATTTATGGAGTGCTGACTATGTGCAAAGCACTCTATTTGAAGGAAGAGGCCTTGTTTACAGGAGCCATAATTCAGCCCATAAAGCCCTTTATAGTTGAAGATCAACAGTTTGAATCTCAGTCAAGAGCAAATGGGTAGCTGGTTCACACTAAAGGAAGCAAGTGTGATTGGTCAGTGTGGCTAGGTTTATTAAATGGAATGGATCTTTGCAGTCTGTGTAAATTTCGCCTTCTGGGTGGTCTTCCAGAGCAATCTCAAAGAAGGCACACCACAGAGGTACCAGATTTAATTTATGCTCATGTAGACTATGAGTCATGCGACTGCCATTAATACTATATACTTAAGTTAGTACATAGAAGTAAAATGTGCAAATCTCCAGCAGCATAAAGCCAACTTTCCTTAGAGCGGAAAAATTGCAACTGGAATGACCACTGAAAAACAAATCAAGACATGAATTAACAAAAGCATATGTTGTTCCAAGTAGAATGCAAGACAATAAGCATAAAATATAAATAGCAGAAGGAAGCATAGACTACAGCCAGCTAATTCATGATCATGAAATATAGGTTATCTGGTTTGATGTTAATGGATTCTCCTTTCCTTTGTCTACTCACTGGTGGTTACACGAAGCAGTAAAAGATTCTTATAGTAGAAACCATAGCAACACTAATAAGAGCTGCCAAATATTGAACTCCTACTCTATGGCAAGCATACCTGACACTTATACACAAGCAAAGAAACTAGCAAATCCCAAACACTGAAAATTACAGGCTCATCTCAGAGATGGACATTACTAATCTTTTTTTTTTTTTTTTTTTTGCGGTACTGGGGATTGAACCCAGGGGCGTTCCACCTCCGAGCTACACCCCCAGCCCTATTTTTTATCCTTTACTGAAACCGGGTCTCACGAAGTTGCAGGAGGGCCTCACTAAGTAGCTGAGGCTGGCCCCGAACCCGGATCCTCTGGTCTCCGCCTCCCAAGTACTGGGATTACAAGCGTGCGCCACCACGCCCAGCTCATTACTAATCTTAAAAAAAAAATTCTATTACCTCTCTCCAAAGGAGGAAAACTAATCTTCATATCTAAAGCTTATTCTTCCTGTTGTTTAAATCTCCTTCCCTCACTCCTAGCATTTTAAATGCATCTCTCTTTCCATCTTTCTTTAGTTTAATTTAAAAAAAATAACCTGAAAACTTTTCCTTGAGTCTTCCTTTCCTCCCATTGTAGGGGATTGGCCTCACCACTCCCTCCTTAACTATATCACCCTAATCCTGGTGACTGTATTTTCTGGGATAATTCCAATTTTAAGTATTTTATATTTTATCCATTTCAGACCACATTTCTCTTGTGGTTTGAGAACATGAGATCATATCCCAACATCTTCACACTCTGACCTCTACTGCTACTTATCCTGACATTGTTTTTCTAACATTGCCCAATGACTGGCTCTTACTCTTTGGAGTCTCCACAGCATCTCAGAGCTTTGTTCATCCCTTCTATGATATCTACACATCCATCTATGGCCTTTGTGTAAACTTAAACACCCTCCTTGTCTGTGTTAGCATTTCCCAGCATGTATTATCAGGAACATTAGCCTCACAGTGTCCAATTAAGAAAAGGTTCTGTGGTCAAAACTTTTTGAAAATGCAACATATTACATTCCACACCTGGAGCTCTACAACTAACATTAGTGTGTAGGCTCCCTAGGTTATATGATAAGGCAATCGTTTAACTTATTTTAATTCAATGTTTCCCAATAAGTAATCCTCCCCACCCCCACCCCTGCTAGTCCATGGCAGTCTTTCGTTTCACAGAATATATATAACATGGTATGGAACTAGCATTATATAGGAGTAAATTTCTAATGAAACTGTGAATAATCAGCAAAACACATTTAAAGAAACACTGATGTACCTGAAATTTTAGGTTAAAATCACAAATCAATCAAGTTTCCAAAACTGAATTCATCATCTTTCCTCCCAAACTAGGTTTTATTTTTATTTTTTATTTATTTATTTATTTTTTTTTGCGGTACCGGGGATTGAACGCAGGGGCGTTCTACCTCCGCGCTATGCCCCCAGCCCTATTTTTTATACTTTATTTTGAGACCGGGTCTCACGAAGTTGCGGAGGGCCTCACTAAGTAGAGAGAGAGAGAGAGACAGAGAGAGAGAGAGAGACAGAGAGAGAGAGCGCACGTGTGCGAGCTGAGGCTGGCCGCGAACCTGGATCCTCCGGTCTCTGCCTCCCAAAGTACTGGGATTACAAGCGTGCGCCACCACCAAACTAGGTTTTAAACATCAAATTAATCTTCAGTAACAACTTTTGACCAATCTCACATTCAGGAAATTAATACATCTTTTCAGCTCTCACTCATTGTCATATTCATTACACAGCTATTAACATCACCCTAAGGCAGATCTTCCTTAAAATTCATCTAAATGGATGGTAACCAAGCATAAGAAATAGGGAGATGGGCTTTAAAGAAAACAAAACAGATGGATTCTGGGCTTCACTAAAATCTTGCTAATTCAGAACTTTCAGGGGAAAGACTTGGAATTGGTGGTTTTAATGAAATAGATTTTTGCAAACTACTGAAGTAGACCATGACCAGCATTTTCAGTTCTATCTTCTGTTCAAAGTGGCATAGTACTGAGTCTCCTAACCATCAGCTGCTCTTTTTCTGAATGAGCTCCATTATGTCCATTCACATTTTAGAGTGAGCGTCTCATACTGAACCACAGAGTGCTCTGGCTATAGGCTAGCAGCCAGTTTGAGACTGGGACTATCGATTATCTATTGTATGTTGGGTTTCTCTGGATTTCTCTTTATGCTGAACAAGCACAATCACTCTCGTCCCCATCCCATCCCCTCTAGCAAATTACTATGAGTTATCACCAACAACAATCTCCAAATTATCATCAGAATGTGAACCACTTGGCAAACAGGGGAAAAAAAAATACTTCCTGGGATTTTAAAGCAGCACTTGCCCCAGTGATCTCTGGGCTCTATTTTAAATAAGCAGCCTGCTTCCCTTTCACTGATCAACTCTCCCTCTGACAGCTGCTATTTATACCAATCCTTATACTGTTTTGGTATTAGTGCTTCACGTTTATAGTGCTTTTTTTTCTTTTTTCATTTGCAAAACATGTCAACGTTATTTACTCAATCCTCTCAAAAGTTCTTGTGATACGGGTATTATCCTCATCTTACAATTGGGGAAATTAAGGCCCCTAGAGGTTAAGTAGCTTTTTCAGTCACACACAGTAAAGTAGGGAAAGTTGTGACTTTAGCCTCACTTGTATTACACCTTAATCATAGCTTTCTCCACTTTAAAATCCAAGTATAGTTACTTGGCCATCATCAGAAAATTAGCACCAATTAGCACCAGAGGGTGATAGCTACCAGATGGTAAATTACTCAGTAAAAAGACTAATCAGCCGGAATACAGGGAAGCATTATAATATAGGAACTGGGGAAGGAGTGCCTGAGGGGACACGCAGACGGAAACTTTAGTGCTAGTTCTATCTCTTACTGCCCCCTTTGTCAGCTTTGATTTTTCTATTTAAGTTATAAAGAACAAAGGAGATAATTTTTCTTTAAAATGCTTAGCATAATGCCTGGTTATGGTAAACCTTCAATCAATGGTTACTTTAATATAGCCCCAATTTAAGCATGATAAATACTTTAAAATAGGTCTGTTTGGAAATACAAATCTTCTGACCTTAGTGAGTCAGCGCTTCACCAGTTACCTCCAGGTTTCTGGGAACAGGACCACTTAAGTAGTATAGTAAGACGGAATTTCATCCCAGAGAGGGAGAAAAGTGGAAATGATGATTAGAGGCCAAGAGAAGGTAAGTAAATAGAAGATCTGAGCAGCCTAAGCACATGGTGACCACCTTTCCAGGATATGTTATTAGTCTGTTTTTTGCTGCTATAACAAAATACTTGAGCCTGGGTGGTTTGTAAAGAAAAGAGTTTTTTTAAGCTCACAGTTCTGGAGGTCCCAGAGCATGGTGCCAGCTCTTACTTGGCTCTGGTGAGGACATCCTTGGCTGTTTCACAGTATGGTAGATGACATCATGGCAGGAATATGTGTGAGAGAAATAACATGGCAAGACAGGAAGAGCCCTGGAGAGGCCAGTCTTGTTCTTTTAATAACAACCCAATATCAGGGGAACTAACCAGGTTACTACAACAACAGCACCAATCTCTTCTAAAGGCACTATCCTCAGTGACCCAATCACCTCGCATGAAGTTCCACCTCTTAAAGGTTCCACCAGGTCCTGACACTACCACACTGAAGACCACACTTCCAACTCATGAACCCGTGGGAGACACTCAAACCACATCCAAGCCATAGCAGACATCATCACCATTACCAGCCACTGAAGGGTAAAAGAAAAACGAAAGAAGAAGAAGAAAGAACAGGAAGTAGGGAGGAACGTGTCTGCCTGGAATAAGAATACATGGGCAGGATGAATTTAGGCCCTCAAAAATAAATTTGGAATCATAGTCCATTTCATTCTTTCAAAAGTTATTATTGTGAAAGGATAAATTCTGGGGTAGAGAGATGATGTTTTTAAAAATAATTTAAAAAAATAAATTTTTCAGTGTTTCTAATACATTGAGTAAAGGTAATATTAAAATAATAATAATATTTTTCTTATTACCCCAATACAGGCTCATTTTAGAAAAATTAAAAGGTATCAATAAGAAAAAATTACTTAAAATTCTACCATCCATACTGTTAAATATTTGGTACATAATCTTCTCAACTGTTTTCTATGCATTTTTTACAGACTTGCATATTTTATGATTATGGAATCATATGTTAATATCATTTTTGAAATGTAAATTTATTTTATTCTTTTCCACATAATTAAAACATCCTTTTGCACTCACTTTTATTTTATTTTAGTGTGTGTGTGTATGTGTGTGTGTGTGTGTGTGTGTGTGTGTGTGTGTGTGTGTTGCTGAGGACTGAACCCAGGGGCGCTATACCACTGAGCTGTACCCCCAGTGCTTTTTTATTTTTTATTTTTATTTATTTATTTTTTGTGGTAATGGGGATTAAACTCAGGGGAATTCTACCTCTGATCTACACCCCCAGCCCTATCTTATTTTTATTTTAAAACAGGGTCTCACTAAGTTGGGAAGAACCTCACTAAGTTGCTGAGGCTGGCTGTGAACCTGTGAGCCTCCTGTCTCAGCCTCCCAAGTACTGGGATTACAGGTGTGCGCCACTACACCTGGCTTATTTTTTTGTTTTGAAAAACAGGGTCTTGCTAAATTGCTGAGGCTGGTCTTGAACTTGCAATACTCCTGTCTCAGCCTGCACTATTATTTTAAGTGCCAAATATATTTTCATCATCTAGTTCATTTATCTAGACCCCTATATTGGACATTTAAATCCCTTTAGCTACGTGAAAAGAGTTAACAACATTCTTGTAGCTGTATCTTTATGCATAAATACGCTTTTAGCAGAAATTTCTTGTGTGATTACCAGATTAATTCTAAGACTTCTGACATAACTTGTTAAATTGCTGCCCCCAAAGACACTACCAATTCACATTCTGACTGGCACTATTTGAAAATAAGAATTTTTTATACTTTGATCAACACTGAATTTGATAATATTACAAATCTTTGCTAATTTGGTAAGTAAAAAGTTATTCCTCCTTTTACTTCATTTTTTATTACTAATAGGTGGAAGCTTTTTTCCTGTGCTTACTGATCATATGTATTTCTTATTTTGAAAAGTATCTGTTTATATCTTCTGTCCATTTTTCTTATGTTTGTCTTTCTTAATTGATTTGGATATGTATATTTTGTCTGTCACATGAGTTGCATATATTTTTCCAGTATGCCTCTAATACATATATATTTGAGCTATAGAAATTTATAGTAAGATATTTAGATTATACAATCCAATATGTGTTTTTCCTTTTGATTTCTGTTTTGGAAATCTCATTTGGAAAGGTCTACCTCACCTCAATGTTATACAAATTTCCTGCTTATATTTTCCGCTAGGATTTGTTTAGTCTTATTGTTGATATTTTAAATGTTTACTTAACCTAAACTTAATTGGTGTATAAGATGCTAGGGTGTGAGACATTGGGGGTAGGGTCTAAATTTACTTTTAAAATATTTAGGTAGTTATACCAACACTATTAACAGTATTTAATTGATTCTACTGAGCACTGTTTATGTTTCACATGTTAACATCTCTGGAAGCTGATGTGTCTTATGAGTAATAAGCAGTGTTTCAGGAGACCACCAGAAAGATGGATGAAAAGGGGTGCCTAACACCACCCTCCCACACCAAAGGACCAAAACAAAAAATAAACAACTACTCAACTAGCATATTTGAGGGAGAGTGCTGGAGGTTAGTGTGTGACAGAGAGGCTGAGGAACAGACTCGAGATGGCCTTGTAAAGAAGGGACTGGAGCATCCTGCATCTCCTGCCCTGTCCTCCCACTCAGAATTAGCTCAGAACAGGAGGGACACTCCACAGCAGGGAAAAGGTAAGAGGGAGCCCCCAGAAGCCCATATTAATGCCACAGACTCCTGAAACTCTTTGCTGCTGGAGAATCCTGCAGCCCTCACAGCCCCTTACCTCAGTTTAGGGAGCTACCAGGGAGTTCATAATGCTGCATTACTCTAAAGAAGGAGCCCAGTCCACATTGTTTTCTCCTCCAGCCAGGTGACTGCTGCCTGGTGCTGTCCTGAGACCACATCCATCCATGGACCACCATAGAAATAGATGGGTGACCCATTGCCACAGCTTCATACACTTCACTACCCCAGCCCCAAGCCACAGGGGTGCCTGGTGCTGTCAGGAGAGCTGCATCCCAGCTGGCAGAGAAGCCCCACAAACTCCATAGCCTTGGCCACTAAGACACTCACAGGTATCATTAACACTGATTAAAGTCAAAGGAGCTGAGCAGAGACGACACTACTGCGCCCATCTAGAACCAAAGCCAATGCACCCTACCCAACTGACATCCTAGTGAAAGTCCTTCTCTACAGAAGCCGCCTTTTAATCAGTAGAGGCAGCTGTTCCACCAGATGCTCAAATATCAATACAGGGACACCTTGAAAGGAACACAATTCTCTAGTAACAAGTCCCCCAAAAATGGAAACCTATGAAATGCCTATAAAGGAATTAAAAGTAATGATCTTAAGGAAACTCAGCAAGATGCAAGAGAATACAGACAGATGATTCAGTGAAATTAGGAAAACAATTTATGATCTGAATTAAAAATTCAAGTGATAGAGATCATAAAAAGGAATCAAACAAATCTTGGAGCTAAAAAATTCAGTGAATAAAATTTTAAATATAGTTCAGAGCTTCAACAGACTAGATTAAGCAGAAGAATTTATTCTTAAATACAGGTCTTTTGAAATAACTCAGTAAGTCCCCCCTCCAAAAAATTCTAAAGAATGAAGAATGCCTATGAGTCTTATGGGACACCATATGATCCAGCAATCCCACTACTGGATATACTATATGTATATACAAAGGATCTAAAAATCAGTATGGTAAAGAGACATCTGCACTCCTTGGTGTATTGCAGCAGTATTCACAGTAGCCAAGACATGAAATCAACCAAGGTGTTCACTGATGAATGGATAAAGAATATGTAGTATATGTATGCAATGGAATATTATTCATCCATTAAAAAAAAGAAATCCTGTCACTTGTGACAACATGGATGGAATTGGAGGACATTATGTTAATTGAAGTCCCGCACAGAAAGACAAACACTACTCCCGTGTTTATAATTTCAGTTATTGCATTTTCAACTCTAAAATTATTTTATCCTTTACAACAGATTCCAGCTCTTATGTATTTTCTTGGATATATGAATCACAGTTATTTTTAAGTCTGTCTGATAATAAATATCTGGATATCTGGGCCATCTACATAGACTGTTTCTGTTGTAAATTCGCTTCCAATGATCTTTTACTTTAGTATATCTGGTGATTATTTATAAATGTCAGATGTTGTATATGAAAAACTGTACTCTGGACGATGCAATCTTCTTCCAGAGAGGGTTCATCCTATCCTCAGATAGACAGCTAGAGTGGAGAAGGGCTGCAGACCACCTTAATCCAATCTGGGACTGAGCTGACCTGAGGTTGGGTTGCAGCTTTTGGTAAGTTTGATTTTTGGGTCCATTCCATCACAGTGGTGTGCTAAAACATGAGAGAACCTATTGTGGGCAGTTTAGGAACTTTTTCAGCTAGTTGCTAAACATAGCCATTATTAAAAAATAAATTACACAAACTTGCTGTTTAATAAATTATATTTTATTTTTTGCAGTACTGGGGATTGAACCCAGGGACATTCTACCTCCAAGCCACACCCCCACCCCTATTTTTTTTTCTTTATTTTGAAACAGAGTCTCACTAAATTGCTGAGGCTGGCTTCGAACCTGTGATCTTCCTGTCTCAGCCTCCCAAGTACTGGGATTATAAACGTGTGCCACTACTCCCAGCAATAAATGACATTTTAAAGGCAATACATACTCAAAACTCACTACTTCTCAATTATTTAACTAAACTGTTACCGGTGTATGCTATTTACAACATACAAAGAAATATTGTTTTATGGTGTGACTACACATCTCATCTCAACTCTGCATTCAATGGTATCACATTTGTACTTGAAATAGCCAGTGGTGGAAGTATTTCCACTATAAAATCAACAAATACAAATCAGAACTTAATTTATTGTTTTGCTGGTTGTCTAGGTCAGTTCTCAGCTGGAGATGATTTTGCCCCCCAGGGGATATTTGATAATTCCTAAAGAAATTTTTGTTGGTCACAATTGGGGAGAGGGTAGAATGTTACAGACCCCTACTGCGAGGTCGGGGACAATACGGAATGTCCTATGATGCACAGGGCAGCTCCCTACAACAAAGAATTATTCTATTCAAAATTTCCATAGTGCTAAGATTGAGAAACCCTTGTCTGCTGGCATTTCTTCTTAGTGGTAGATGTCCTGTCTAAGAATGTCTGGAATCTTTACCTCTTTTCCCAATGCTTAGAGTTGACAAATGCCTGAAGGGAGAAGGTGACTATTTTATCCCAGCTTATTGTATTGCTTTGTTGTTGCTATTTTTCTAGAATTTTGACTTGAATATTAAATTCAGGTATTTTTAAGATTTCTTATTTTTAACAATAAGATATTTGACTATGATTTTTCTTTTAATATAGCTTTAGATGGTCAGTCCTATTTTTGTGGATTTTTGCTCTGTTCAGTATTTTCTTGTAAAAGACCCCAGCCAATGACATTGTCATCTCTCTTAATTGGGATAGGTACGTCTTCGCAGTTACAAGAAATGCCATGGCTGAAATAGCATCTACTGAAAGTAATTCTCTAAGTGCTGCAGTTTACAGAAAACACTCTGGAAAATATGGTAGGAGTTGAGAATTAAAGAATCCCATATTATATGTCCACAATTTTGCATCAATTTAATTTTGCAGTTATTCTTAATTTGCCATAAACTATTTAATGAAGAGTTAAATACTTAGTATATGCAAAATTCTATGCACTTCACTGGTGGAAGTAGGGCTTACAAAAATTCTAAGACCTATTCTCTCAAGAATTTTATAGTTTTATTGGGAAGATAAATTTGCAGACTAATATATTAAAACTCCAGGTTTTCATCTAAGTTACGTAAGTTGAAGAATATAGAATCCACACTAAAATATTTTTAAATTATTCATCAGAAACTGAAAAGATTATTAATGTGATGGATTACTGGGTCAAATAATAAATTATACAATACGCAAGCCAGGTCTGGTGGTGCACGCCCATAATCCTAGCTACTCAGGAGACTGAGGCAGGAGAAAGGCCAGCCTAGGCAACTTAGCTAGATCCTATCTGAAAATAAAAAGTAAAAAAGAGCTAGGATGTGGCTCAGTAGTAGAGCACCTCTGGGTTTAATCCAGGAGGCCCTGTGTTCAATCCTCAGTACTTGGGGAAAAATGCGATAATATTGGAATCAAAAGCAAACTATACTCATTTTTAGAAACTTTTAAGTTTGTGTGTTGTTTATAGTGTGCCACACAAATGTATTTAAAGGTGCAATTTTTACAAACCTTATATTATCCTTATATAGTTATCTTTTATAGCATGTTTCTGTAATTCCTTCATTTAATACAATACCACCATGAGTTAAAAAAAAAAAGATGCTGTTATTCTCACCATTTTCCAGATGAGAAAAACAAGATAGGATGTTTCAATAATTTGTTAGCTATTGTGCAGCAAATCTATGCTGGAACTTCGTAACACTACGCTTTTGACTGGTGCTTTGGAGGGCTTCTGCACCTTTTTTTGACAATGTTACATGATGGGCCATTTAGCCATGTTTAAGAAACATTGAAGATATGTGTCTGGATTAAAATTTATGCAATTTTGATTATTTCATTAACCACTTTCCAAAAAATTATTCATTTATAAGAATAGCAGCTTTGTGGATTGCCTCAGAAGTACATACTAAAATTTGCACATTATTTTTATGAACTGCCTGTAAGTAATTTCAAAGTTTGTGAACTAGAATAATAAATATTCATTAATTTTCTAATTCATATTTACTCAAACAACATACACTTACATTAATTATAGTTTAAAATTTTGTCTATGATGTTACCCAGTTTATTCTAACCACCCATTCTAATTTACTGGGAAAAATATTCACTTCTGTTTACATTTGAAAAATTAACTAAAAAATTAATACTATGATTTTGGTAATATAAGGCAAGATTCCTCTTCCCCCACTTTTCTTTCCACAAAATACACAAACACACACACACACACACACACACACACACACACACTCTCTCTCTCTCTCTCTCTCTCTCTCTCTCATACATGTACCTTCAGGTATTTAGGAATTTTGTATGTAGGTAATGTTTCAATCTTTTTCTATATGTTTGTGAAATGTGTGTGTGTGTGTGTGTGTGTGTGTGTGTGTGTGTGTGTATGTGTGTGTTGCTGGGAATTGAAGCCAGGAACATTCTACCTCCGAGCTACACCCCAGCCCTATCTATCTATCAATCATCTATCTATCTATTTATCTATCTATCTATCTATCTATCTATTTGGAAATAGGGTCTCGCTAGGTTGCTGAGAGCCTCACTAAGTTGCTGAGGCTGGCTCAGAACTTGTGATCCTCTTGTCTCAGCCTTCCAAGTACTGGGATGACAGGTGTGCACCACCATATCTGGCATGTGTGTGTAACTTTTAAAAAAGAAAAATGCAGTTACAATTACTTTTGTATTTTGCTACACTTTGAGTCATGCCTTGATACAGTTTTCTGACTTCTAAAATGCAGTTGTTCTTTCCTTTCTTGCTTTGCTTTCATGTGTCTTACCCTTTCTCTTCTTCCCAAACCCCCTCCAACCCTAGTGTTGAATAGGTCAGGCATCAGTGGTGCTTTCTGCTCCCTCTTTGCCAGTAGATCAAGAAAGTCTTTTTCTTCCCCTCCAGCTGTGGTCTTACCCTGAGCTTTCAGATGGGATGAAGGCAGAAGGCAGAAAAATGATACCTTTCTGTCAATCACTGTGTGTGTGTGTGTGTGTGTGTGTGTGTGTGTGTGTGTGTGTGTCTACAAGACAAGAAGGGCCAATGGGATGAGAGAAGTCAGTTTCATATTCTCTTCAAAATTATGTATGCTTTATGCATATATAACAAAACACTTACATTTATAAAACATATGCAGGTATAACAAAAGTTTAAGTCAGCCACCACTCAGATATCTAGTTCATTTCAGAGCAGTTTCTTTACACCAGAAAGCTTCCTTAGCTAAAGAATTTAGAATGTGGTAAAAGGGAATTCAAGTCTTTAAAAATTCAAGTTAAATCCATTTTGGTAAAGGTTAGGAAACATTTCCTGGAATTTTGAGCAGTTTCCAGGTAGTTTCATAAAAAGAAAGCCTGAAGTTAAGTTCATATTGCTGTCCCAAGAATTCCACAGTGATTGAAATTGTTTATTAGTAAATATCACATGGACAGCTTTGAAAAGAGTTGAAGGAGGTGGGATCTGAGCAGAGGGGAAGAACAGAAAACTCTATCTTCTCACCCTGCTCCCACATCCAATCCTGCCACACACACACAGACACACACACACAGACACACACACAATTGTATCAGGCAGGGAAAAGTTCATGTTGAAAGTCTTCTTTAGTGGTGAATACAACAGCACACATGGAGTAGCATAGTTGAGTAAACTGTGTGTGGCATGGACTGGAATTTCCTCAGTGAAAGAGCTTATGTTCTTAAAGAGATGAAAAAGGGCTTAAATGTTCTGGTAGCCTGGAATAAAACTGCCACAGGAGCCTCATGTGAAATGCAGTACGTGTGAATGGTTTTGCAGCAGAGTTCCATCTGGAACGCGGTGACATCACTAGAGAAGGCTCATCACACTCGTATCTACTGTTAACAGACAAACGCTAATGAAGGCTGTAAGTTCTCACACTAAAGGGAGTTCTTTATGTTGTAAGCGATAGCATGATATGTTCTCAAAACTGGGTCAGGTCGCTTATACTTAACATTTGTTGAAAAACTGGTATGTAGTAGGCATTTTCCTGCATTCGTTTTTATACCTATTTGGTTTTATTTTCCCATTTTACAGGTAATGACTCTAAGGTCATGCATTTGGGCTGATATTCAACAAGTTCCACCAGTTACTCTTAGCCAGTGCCTGTTCTGATTGCTTGACCAAGATGAAGATACAAAGAAATTTCCAGACAAAAGAAAAACCATTTGGGATGGCTCATGTCAGTTGGCATCAGACTTCTCAGATATGTAAAAAAAGAATTCAAGAGCAGCAGTAAGAATTTGGGATACAGTTACTTGAGGAAAATGTAACAGGAAATCAGTAAGTGAAAATAAAATGACCTCCCGGTTTCTATTACTAGAATCCTGCCAATAAATCCAGCTGTGGCCCCAGCTCCCAGATGTTGAAAGGCCCAATGGCTTCTTGAACATTGGCTGTGTCATCCTGTAAAAACCCCAAGAGACTTCCCTGAGGGTAGCAAGCTGCCTGAAACTGAGTCCTGGATGACCTGCCATGATGGATTTAGTTACTTTTGATTCAGCCCTTCCTACAGTGAGATGGTCTTCAATTTTCAACTTAAGTATTTAAGTACCGTGACTGATTTTTCAAAGAATTGAGATATGCCCAGGAGTTTCATTTGTTCCAATCATGTTAGCCAAATAACCAGAGTAGAGTGACCAAAATAAAACATTAAAACATTCTATTAGAATTCCTTAATGTTCTTCTTTTTTAAAAATTTGAGCAATGATGTTCTAAATCCACTTGTATACTGGCTGAGTGATCATCACAAGTTACTTATCCTTTCTCAACCCCCTTATATGTAAAATATGTTGTGAGGGTAAAATGAGTTAACATACATAAAGTTCTTAGAACCATGACTAACTTATGTGTACTCTGTAAATGTTAGCCATTATTTTAGTAGTAATGTTATTATCATTAATGAACCTATATAAGATGAGTTACTCAGTGCAAGGCCTGCTGAGTAAATGTATACAGAATATTAACTATCCTATGTGGTTCTTCAGAGTCTGGGACAAAATTATTAGGAGCTGTTTGCATATGGATAATGTTGAGGTTTATCAGCTAAGAAGGAAAAAACATTCCCACTGAGGCTGTCACAACTCCATTTCCTTTTCTTTTCACTCACAGAAATCCATCTTGTGCATCTTTTGCATCATGCTATATTCCCTGATTAGAAATCTCTCCTCAGTCTATCCAACAAAGTTCAGACACATGTGTGACTGACAAATAAATATTTAGTGATTATTATATGCCAGGGGCTAGAGATATAACTAGGGCATGGCCCTGCCACTGTGAAAGTCACTTACTATTGGGCAGATAAGCACATAAACAGATAATTCAGAACAAAGTAGAAAGTGCAATGATAGAAGTGCATACAACATGCTGTGGAGCAGAGAGGAGGGACAGCAAAGTCCACCCTGGAAGGATAAGAGGCCTTCAAAGAGGAGAATATTCCAGGCTTAAAGGATTTCAGGAAGGAATTTAAATGTCTTCACTGTTATCCAAGGACATCCCTTTTTGGTCCAGCCAATAATGCTCTATGAAGCTTCAGCCATATCTCCTATTACTCCCAATGTAGCCCACCTCCCTACTCCTATTGGACCCGTCTCCTGTTTCCTTGAAAACTCCACTTTTGATCCTATCTCTAATTCCTCTTTTCACCTGATATACTCTACACCCTCCTGGGAAAAACTGAATTCTTTTCTCTGCCTAGTGAAATGTAGTCTCATCTTCCCCATGAATCCTTACCCAATTTTATGTAGTCAGATACCTTCAAGCAAGGACATTCAGATAGATGCTAACATTATCTTGCCATATTTTTATATACTTTTATTAGTGCATTGTAGTCTCACACCATAATGTAAATCATAGTGATAGTGACATACATGCACACAGCACCTGGCAGGCTTTCCCTATATTTTATAACTGTTTGTTATGTTTTTCATATTATGACAACAAAAATGTAACTATCCTAAGGAAATATTTCACAAACTTGTTCTATTTGTTCCTAACACCTGGCAAAGAGTTAGCCAAAGCACAATATAAACTGTCAAAAATACTTTCTGAATTACATTATTTTACCAACGCTTTCTCTGGTTTATCGATGTGTAATAAATTCACTTTATGAAGTTTTAAAAGTTCAAATAACCAGAGGTGAGAACATTCTTGCTTCTGTCAGTTAATTTACTAACTGAAAGTAAGTAGTACTATATGTGAAATAACTAGCTTGGTAAAATTTGTGAATGTGAAGAAAACATGAACCATGGAATAAATTACATATTTGAACAAGTCTGTGAATGAAGTTCTTGTACTTGGTCAGCAGTTTAAAAAAAAGGCAGCATATTGTTCAGAGAAGGAATGTATTTACAGTAAAGTAAAAGTCTGAAAATGAAATGAGAATAATTGAATAGCCTTTTTTGTACAAAAGTATAATACACACACATCAGTCAAGTAAAGGAGGAGGATTATGCACATATGTCCACATGCACACACACACTATAAGAGTGAATTATATAACAGACATGAAAGTTGGGGGGAAAAACCCTTTCATACTGCTAATGGCAATACATTATCAAATTCAACAATTCTTTTTTTGTTTCTTCTTTCTTATCTGTTTTCCTACTACTGCTATTTCGCATACTGCTCTCCTATTTAGTCTGTTTTGCCTAATTTTCTTCTAACTCCTTTCTCTCTAACAAAGGATACACACACACACACACACACACACACACACACACACGTACATGCATATCCACACTCCCACACCCTTACTGTTTCCTACAGTTTGTATACAAAGCATGAAACCAACTATCTAAAGGATCCCTGATAGTAATACCACTAATTCACTAGTAAGTAGTTTTCAAACTTTTGATCATGAACTACTAAAAGAATATTGAAAAACACAGACTTTGTGCCAATTATCAATTTGTTGCTTCTCACCTATAAATCCATCTTCCTTGTCTGCTCGACTAAAATGGAGCTGGGCCCTTTATTTATTTATTTTTTTCCTTTCTCCTTGTAGATTAGCATGACACTACACTTTGCCAGTAGAGGGCACAGAAGAGAGGCTGCAGGAGGAAAAGATTTTCCTTCCTGGTTTGAACATGCTTGCTCAACAGGAGCCTTCAACACACACAGCTTCTTAAGCATCTGAATGCTACAGCACATGCAGCTTCTCCACTTCCAGGCTCTTGCAGTGTGGCTGGGTTCTCCAGTGCCAGGCTCCTGTAGTGTACATCACTTCTCCTATACCCAACTCCTTCTGCGTACACAGCTGCTCCAGCACCGGGCTCCTGCAGAGCAAACAGCTTCTCCTGCATCAAGTCTTTTGCACATACACTGCTTTCCAGGAGCCCAGCTCTGCAACATAGGCAGCTTCTCCAGGCTAGGCTCCTGCAGCACCAGATGCTCGCTCCAGTGCTCGGCAGTCAGCAGCACCCATGGGCCAGTAGCTTTCCCTAGCTCTCCTCTCAGGCGGTTTTATAATGAACTAATTTCACTGAGACATCTTCCTGCCAACTGCTTTCCCCAGCACCCTAGAGGGTAGATATCCAGAAAATTCAAGAAGACAGATTGCCAGAGAGTTCCAGAGGCTGGACTTTCAGCAAGCTATACCATCGTGGTACTCTAATGACTTCTCTGCCATTTTGTAGCTAAAGACATGTCTAGATCTCAGCCCTGGGGAAAGGACGTGGGGACGGGATGGGAAGGAGAAGGAAGCTTTTCCTTGGGCTCTCTGTCTCAGCTCTCGGGGTCATGATTGCCATTCCTGCTACTTCTGTATTCTTCAGAATTTCTCTTTACTTTTTACTAGCCAATCCCTCATCATCACAATCCTCTGTTACAGTACATTTTTAAAAATTTTTTTGTGGCACTGGGTATTGAACCTAGGGGCAGTCTACCTCCGAGCTACATCCCCCAGCCCAATTTTATTTTGTATTTGGAAACATGGTCTCACCAAGTTGCAGAGGACCTCGCTAAGTTGCTGAGGCTGTCCTGGAACCAACCCGTGAGCCTCCTGACTCAGTCTCCCAAGTACTAGGATTACAGGCTTGCGCCACCATGCCCGGCCCATAATTCTTTATATTACACTTTCCTGTATGAGTTATGTACCCCGATTGGGTGCTGATTAATATGTGCTTCCTTACATATTTTAAATTAACAGTTAAAATGTCTTATCAGAAATTTAAATAACCACAAAATACAAATTTTCTGTTGTTTTGTATATTGCATGTATGCTTAAATATATTTTTGTCAAAATCTTAGAGCTAGATCATTTAATGAGTGGAGAAGTCCAACATATCCTATGAAGTAATTTGCAAAGCCAGTCCTCGATGACAAATCAATCAACCAAATCAGACTTATTTTCTGTCAAAAAAAAGAGAAAACTCTTTCTCTTCTCAAATGGAAATTTCTTTCATTTTTCCATTTGAATAAAGACGTCGATAACGTGCTTTCATGGCAACACTCTCACTTAAGTACGTTGGTAAAAAAAATGGATACATAGACAAGTGAATGGACAGGGAGTGAATGCCAGGAGCCTTGTCAAGATAAAATACAATTTTGATATTTTTACCAGTGCTTTTTTGCCTGGCTTTATGGTTCTCTCCTTCAGAAGTAAAACATTTCTGAACCATTATTTTGCTTGATGCCCTGCAGATTGTATGAAGGGACAATAAATCATAGTAATATCTGGGACAGGTGACAGGTATGATGTTTTTCATGAAGTGGAAGAAAGGCAATCATGAGAAGCAACAGCAAAGAAGAAGTGCAGACCACAGAATCTCTCAGACACATCACTGTCAGGAAAATGTACAGACAAAAGGTGAGGGTCAGAAAATTGAGTCCCTCAAAACTGCTCCTGCCCTGCAGCCCTGAAAGTCTTATGGACACCCAAGGCACACATTTTCCAGAATTAACACAGTTGCACCAACGACATACTCTTATCTCCAGGGAAGGATAAAGCAGGGAATTTTCCCCCAAAGAGATAAGCAAACAACATGGGAGAAGCAAACAAGCAGAGAAAAGATACAGGATAAAAAGAATTAAACCATATTCCAAAAACAACAGATTTTAGAAGCTTTCCTTACAAGAATGCTAAAGGAAATTTAGGCGATGTCACATAGAATGTGAAGCCTGACTCCTGCCAGTACCTGTGTTTGGATAAGGGTCTGCTTTTAGGATTTGTGATCCAACATCTCACATGGGTTAAATCCTTCTTTTACAGTGGTTCTGTTTCTTATTTAAAACAGTAAGTTTTTCTTAGATCCAGTACTTCAGTGAATCACATGATAGGGAAAAAAATGGAGGATCTTAAAGAAAAAGCAAAAAGGATGTGGCCAATTTTTACCATTTGGGATATTGACAAGTTTAACATGGCTCAGCAACTATCTTAAGTGTTATATCAACTATTATGACACACGCTGAAGGTGCTGAAATATAAGGATCTGTGTTTTCTGAAAGGAAATGGGCGACAATTTGAGGGTTCGGTTTTTTAACATGAAGAATAAATAGGTAAGAATTCAGAACAGATTCTGAACCCGCACTAATGTGCAATAAGGTTTGTGTAATTTAAGAAAAGTTTTAAACTCTTAAGAAAATTTCAAGGAAACTACTGTTTCCTGTTATTTCTGGGAAATCTGTAAATGCAAGTGTTCTAAAAGAGAAACATTTATGGAGAGATATAAAGTGTGTTTTACATGCTACAAGTATCAGATTCTTGTTTATTCATTTCCCCTAAGAAACTCTGCAATTCTGTTTTAAATAAATGACATTTACTCTCTAGTAAGGTTTCCTTTTATTTCCCAAAATCAGCAACCCCATGGGGAAAATAGGCCTTCCAGGATTTTCTCCACCTAGACAAATAAATTTTTGGTAAAGATCTTCCTTTCTTGAATAAGATCTATACTCTCCAGAATACAGTCTGAATTAACCATTTTGGTCAAAAAGTTCATGTGCTGTCTGTTTTTATGGTAAACTGTTGAGATATTTGAAATAAATGTTTTTGGATCAATGAAAAAATGTTAACCTCATATTACATAATTTGCTTATCTATGTATTAGTGTCTGTGATACTTCTCATGTTACTTTCAGTACGGGCATTTCCTTCATTGCAGAAGTATGAATAGTCTACTTGGTGGATATTATTAAACCTGGAGGATGTACACAAAGAATTTTCAATATGGGCCAATAAATTAATTTAGGGTCATCACTTGAAAATTGAAAAATAAATACATTAACATTTCTGTGCTCACCCAAACTCTTTCATAGCTCTGCAAAGCACAATGGTTACTGAGATGAATAAATTAATGTTGGATATTTTTTAAAAATCCAAACAGTGCAAAATCTTCCAGTCTATCATTCTATCAATTTACCATAAAAGTCGATAATTATTTTTATTTTGTTGGGGGAGGGGGATAAACAGACACAGAAAAAGATAAAAGTAAGAAAATTCAGTAATAGAAAGACTCCAAAGTAAATAAGCAATAACTAGTTTACTGCCATCTGTGATATATTCATACTTACAAGGTTTTTAACATACTTACTTGAACAATGGAGTTCCACAAACAACACAGTTGTATATTCCAGGATCTTTGTGATGTGTGTATTCTCCTTCAAAGGCACTGATAAACAATAAACAGATCATCAAAAAAATTAAGCAAAGCTAGCATTATTTTTTATAGAACATATTTGCTTAAAATACATTTCTCTAATAAATCTTTCAAGGGCTTTTTGTCCTAAAATGAGAACAGACCAAACATATGGAAATCTGAACAATACTAATATATTTCAAATCTATATAATAAAATGTGCATATAACTACTCCAAACTAGTGCAGGTTAAATTAAAAAAAATCAAGTCATCTAGTTATGTAATGCTTAGAAGTTTTTTTCCTATTTTTTAAAGCATGCAGTTCGATTCACAGAAAGAACATTATTACATAAGATTTCTGCTACTCTACAGTGTCCAAGAGTGTACCAGAAAATGCAGAAAGGTCCAAGACTTCACGTGGAAGGAGCCCTATTTTTGGTTTGAAAAGGAATATTGCAGCTTTAAGGGAATATTTTTCTAAGTTAACAATCTTAAAGGCTAGGAGGTCATTCAGCTAATACAAATCAGCTGTGCTAGCCCAACAAAAAGTCTGTGTGCTCTGCAGCTTGTTTTTATTATCCTTTCACCCTCTTTATGAGGTCCAATTTTTTTTTATAAACAGAATTTTTAAGAATGACCTAATCTCTGGTTGTTTGTGTGCATTAAATCATTTTGCTAGTCATGTACACAACAGGACGGGTAGAAGTCCTCCAGAGCGGAGACTCGAGTCCACCGCCAGCGCACTGTACAGTGAGGGTGGACGTTGTCAGAGCTTCACCATTTGGTAAATTCAGTAAACAGTAGATACTGTGACAGGAAAAGAGTGTTGCCTATTAACAAAGATCCCATGTGTGGTAAAGAGCTCTTTCAGTTCATGAATGAAAACAAGAAGTTACATCATTAATAAATTTGGATCAGAGGTAAGTTACGGCCTTATGCCAAACTCCATGGTATAAATTAGACAACAAAATCTTTGGACCTTGGCAAGTTATTTTTGAGCTGGAATCAGCTGAGAGAGACTTTATTCACTAAAAACAGTCTTGGAAGCGAACAAACTCTTTTTTTCAGGACTTAGGGCGAACTTCCAAGGACCAAAGCCATGTGAGGGCAGTTATTGAAAATTTTTGACATTCCAACCACAAATGAGCCAATAAATACTTTCTCCACATGTGCTTCAAAAAGAAATTGGAATGGGGTAGAAAGGAACTAAATTATGCTACCTTCTTTTTGCAGCCAAAACGTCTATACTTACAATGGCCACCTTCAAAATTTCAGCATCCTGGCATAGGTCCACGTCCCTCATGGTTTTGCTTACTGTGATGTCTTCCCAAAAAATCTACCTAAATCGCTATTACTTCCACACATTTTGTAGTAAACTAAAAACAGGCCCTTAACAAAAGCCCTGTGACTTTACATAAGATAGAGTGTTCATTAATGGAGGGAAGAACAAATAAAACTGAGTCTTAACTTAAACAATGCCATTTTCAACCTTTTCCAAGATACTAATTTGCAGACTTTAGCAAATAAACGTAGTGTTCTTTAAATTAATTGGCAAGGAAGAGGACTCAAAGGAGGAGCTGAAGAAAACGAGCTCTTGCTTAATGACTTTTTATTAGAGCTCACCTTACCTTTCGGTCCCTTTCTCCTGAGTGACATGGTACTGCAGGGGTGTTAGCCGCTTCCTCAGTTCCTGCTGGGAAAAGACCACCTTACAGTTCTTTTTATCCCTACATGACCCTGGAAAGAGAGAGGATATGGGAGAAGGAGGCTTTTTAGCTTGAATCCTAAATAATTGCTTTGGCTGGCCGCCACAGCACAGCTCCTATAGTCACTTGTCAATGACCAGACCAGTCCCTAGTGCGCTAGAAAAACTTACCTGAACTGCAGCGGATTATTTTTCTCAGTTAAAAAAAAAAATGTTTCTTAAGATCCAAGTGGTTCCACTGAGCAGTGACAATGTGCTATAGCCGAAGTTTCTAGCATGTGACACTAAAACTTACTGAACATTCACAAGATGGTGAGGCATCCTTTCCATCTTCCAGTACCCTGAAACTCCTTTTTCAAAAGTGAATGCAGTGGGGCTGGGGATGCAGCTTAGCGGTAGAGTGCTTGCCTTAGTGTGCAAGAGGCCCTGGGTTTGATTCCCAGCACCGCAATAAATAAATGGGTTAACAAAAATTAAAAAGCAAAGTTTGTTTACAAGTATTCACACTGTATATATAAGATGATGGGCATATTAAGTTTAGCCATAACCCTCTATTCAATAACTCTGCAACTTGATAGAATAGCCTGAAACCATCCTCATTCAATTTCCATTCTGCATGATTTAACTACCATTCTATTTACTTTTCTGTGAACCCTAAAGATACATTTTTCTACAACTAGACATTGCTGTTCTCTAGGTTTCCATCTGATGCTTCACTAGGTTCTGTAGAGTCTGTAGAGATAAATGTTTGTTTTAAGACTGTATCTTACCATGCTAAAGTGAAGAAGAACTTTCAATAGACTATAAGAGAGGCATTTATACAATGCAGATTCAAGGCGTTCCAAAAAAAAAAAAAAAAGCAAGAAAAGTAGGGAGAGAGAAAGACAAAGACAGAGGAAAAGTGAATGTGATTTTGTGTAGAGACCTACGTTTTCTTTCTGCAGTGTATCTAGGGAGATTTCACTGGTTGAGCATATTTGAATGGTGCACTTCAATGTGACTCTAATAACAATGGCAGCTTTTATTTCTCCCTATACAGATTGCAGTAAAATGTTCAGACAACACCTGTTTATATGTAGTATTTTATTTTACCTGCACAAATGATTGAAAAGAAATATAACTCCGGGACAGGGCGGCCATTACTCACTGCAGTAAAATTGCTTTTCTTTGCCATCCATCACAGGGGGAAAGAAGCTGGTGGATGGTCCTAACTGTAAGGATTTCTTACCATGTTCTGAAGTTTCTAAAAGAAAGCTTGCTTAGTTTTCTCAAATTCAACTTCTTTTGAAATAGAAAGAAGTATGATTTAGGAGTGGAAATGCTTTCTGCTTCTTTTACATTCAGAGTACCTAATGTTACGTGTAGCATGTGAGATCACTGCAGTTAAACTCAGAAAAAAATTAACCAACCAGTTACCCTGATTGTGGGATTGAAGAAGGGTATCGGCTTCCAGAATGAGGGCCACCAAGAAAGAGTGACCAATTCTCTATCAGAAAACATGGAGGCAGGAAAAGAGCAAACGAGAGCTAAACAGAAAGGTGCATGGTGGTGGAGGCCTGTGGTATCAAGCGGCAGTCCTGCTGACCTTCCACCAAGTGCCCTGGCCCTGCCCTTGCCTGGAAAGAGCTGCAGGAACAGCTGGCACATCCAGACCACACGTGGGTGTCCCACCTCCCTGGACCCCACATTACACTAGGCTTTATCCAGATACCTACTGCTTGCATTTTTACTGTTTTCCAAAAAGTAGATAGAAATGTTTCCCTGAGAAATGTTTGTTCTGTCAGGACAAACCTCTGAAAGGCTTGAATAAAGAACAGCTCTTTCTTAGTTAAGTGTGATAAGTGAGTTTCTGCTCAATTCACTAGAGACTTCTTAAAAGTTACTTTATTCATTTGTTGAAAAGATTGTATCTTTGTTGATTTTGTGAAAAAAATCATTAATTACAAACTTAGTATGACAAAATATCTTGGTTAAAATCATTCTTTCCAATGGCATAGATAATCAAAATCCATGCAATTAGAATTAAACAATTCTGTCCAAAATATTTTTGCTAATATATGTTCATTCATACAAAAAGACCAATTGTGTTCCCAAAGTTGAGAGAACTAAGCTACCCATCTGTATGTCATTTAGTACAAGAGAAGCAACTGCAGGTTTAAATTACATGGTATTGGATTGCAATTTCCTAACATTGGATGCTTTTCTGCCTTTTTACCTTGAGTCATTTACTAAGGAGTGTTCATAAAAAGTAGCTTAAAGCACAGATGCTTGCAAATCGTTTAGGCAAAGATGTTTCTCTCTTTTTCCTTCTCCCTCTCTCAAAAAATCTCTCTTTTTTGAAGTAAAAGAATAAAACTGATGGTCAGTATTGATGAACCATGTCAAGTATTTGTACAAGGAAAAAAAAGGTAAAATTGAAAACATCTGATTGAAGTAAATAATACAAACATAAAAGCTTTACTGGTGAATGAAGGGTATTGAAGAGACTTTATTTCATAGATTAGAAATTACTTTTGATCTAGACATTCTTAAAAACAGATTGTTTCCACTATGAACCATCTCATTAACGGTGCTACAGAGACCTCGTCTGAATGGCAAGCTTTGAAAGAGTGCTGCTGTAGTCCTTTGTTAGTCTCCGTCTTATTTAGGAGGGGAATAAAGATTTCATTCCAGCTTTCTTTGTTTGTCTTTCAAGAACCACTAAAGCAGTATTCACACAAATTTTGTAGGAATGTGCCCTATGTCATAGCCTACAAATTATTTGGTTTTGGTGCACTTAAAGGTCATCTTCCAAATTAGCAAAATTTTCCTACATCCTGGCTTTTCAACCTTAAATATAAATATTGTTTCCTAACTGTAAGTGAGGTTTGTTCTCTAAGAAATGCTAGTGATTATTTAAAGTTGTCAAACTTCATACATTTTTATTCTTTGGTCACACTACGTTCTCAAAATAATTAGGCTTTTAAAGTATGCCTAATAGCAAAAGGAAGTATATATACCCTAGAAACAATTATTGTGATTTTATATTGAACAACTCAATGAGGAGTCCATCAGATTTTAATAAATATCTTGCCACACAATTTAATGATAATATATTTCTTGGACAACTGAAAGAAATGCTATTACGTTAGCTCTTCTAGCATAACAAAAAAAAAAAGGCAGATATAAACACAGAAAAGCTTTACTTTTGTTTCTGATTTCCCTGCTCCTATCAGACTCACTTTTCTGAAGTCGTATGGTGCCACTGTTAATTTTGAAGATATCATTTCATTTTGAAATTCTAGAGTAATTCATTGGATAGTTTCTCTTTACTATCTTCACTTAGGTACTGTAATTTTCTTATTACACAGGGTAATTTAACATTAGTATTATATGACATCTGTTCAATGACCTCTAAATTGGCTTAGAAGTATGTTAGGGAAAGACGTTTCCCTTTATTTAAATGTTTAATAGGGCACTTTGAAGGCACAAGTGAGGGAGTGTGCATACACATGCAACACAGGGAGATTTCAGGCAGTAATTCTGCCCCTTCGGTATCTAATCAAAACCCATTCCTATATATCAGATTTATCTTGAGACCAATCCAGAAGTATTCATTTACTGAAATATACCCAAGTCTCTTTTTATATTGACGCTTGTTCCACGTTATTGCCTTAAGGAAAAATTGTTCTGAAACTCCAATGTGAAGCTCTTGCTGTGAGTAGAAATGAACTTAGAGGAGAGTTGCCTTCTCTTTCTAGTTCTGCTTGCTTCCCACCATGAGACCTTAGACAAGTCACCTTCTCTTACTATGTGAACATCTCAGCAATGAGCATCTATCACACACGACTGGAACAAATGTAGGATCACACTGTTATTCTGATTGCAGCAGATTCTGAAGTTAAAACTGAAATTTAAAAGGCAGCCAAGTCAGGTATTTTTGTGTGTTTCAATATTTTATTGGTAATTATTCTTCTATAATTCCCTCCAGTCAGTGTATTCCTCAAAAAATCATCTTAAAAATTGATAAAACATAGGAAGGGAAGGGAAAACTAAAACTAAAACTTGAGTCCTAATATGTGTCAGGCACATTTCCAGGCACACAGTTTGAGAAGACAGCTGTCATGCCCATTTTACAGACACAGAAACTGAGACTCACAGAGGTTCTAATTCAACTTACTAAACAGACAAGTTAGCTCAAACCTATAGTTGTTTGACTGCAAAGTTCATAGTCATATTTTCTATCAGGAAAAATTATGCTACAACTTTGTTCTCAAATTATACAATAACTTTCAGCTTAAATACTATCACTAACTTGATAAAGGGGAAGAAAGTCAGAATCACTGCAGTCCACCCAGCAGAGCACATGCATTTGTCCACTACCCAGTGTCTGTTTTCCCTATATTCACTCCTTCCACATGGGGTCAGAGACAAGGTTCATACGGGATTCTCACAAAGTCTATAAAATGTTGAAAGGCTTTTTAACTTCCTGTTAAGAAGTAAATCAGATCTGCTACCTAAATGCTTAGAGTACTTTTAAGTCATAAATTTTATATTTCAGTGTGGAAAAAAAATCAAAACAAAACAAAAACCTAAAGATTCTGTAATTTTAACTTTGGTTCTAGGATCAGAAAAAAATAAAACTATTAAATATTTCCCCAAGATAACAAAAGAATAAGAGATGAGAATATCTTGTTTTTCTTTGAACTTACTAGATTAAAACAGTAAAGTTCATGTTGCAATATCTTGCTTTTATGTTTAAAAATATATAAAACTAATAATTTGCACTATAAATTTTAATTTTCAATTAGTTCTTAGTCTATCATATTAGAAACTGAACAAACTTTTATTCCAGGCTTAGTAGTATTAGAATTTCTAAACAAATGGGAGTTTATAAAATCTAAATCTAGTCCACTTTTAGAATAAAATATACAATATATATAACATGAACTATTTGTGTGTGTGTTTGCATTCTGGTAATTCAATAAAGACTTAAAGAAAAAAACTGCAAAGGATGGGGGAAAGAAAAATTCCCTACTTGCAGAAACATACACAATTCTTCACACTTTTCTCTGAGAGTAGAAATATATAGGAAAAACATTCCTGAGATTAACATACAATTTAAGATGTCAGGACACTTTGCTGCAGGCCTCTGGTTTCCACAAAGCTAGGGTTGCAAAGTCTACTTTGAAGACCACTGATCCAAGACTTTTTATTACTTGTTATCAAAAATATTGAGTGTCTACAGAGTGCCAGGTACTATGTTAAATAAAATATAGTCATTCATTTTATAATTATTTATTGAGTACCTACTATATGCTGACATTATACTAGGTACTTGTTATGGTGGAGCACTTTTATGGTGCTCCCATTGCAGCAGGGGTAAGAGAAGACAGAAAAACACAGTGAAAATGAGTAAGTAAATTATATAGTCTTTAATAATTTATAACATACCTATAGTGGTAAGTATTCAGGACAGAAAATAGCTAATCTGGAGTGGGCGATGAGAATCGAGAGTGCTAGGAGTAAGCATTATAACCTTACACAGTGGTCAAGGTAAGTCTCACTACGAAGGTGACATGTGAGCAGCGTCCTGAAGGCGGGGAGGGAGGTGGCTGTGCTGCTCTCTGGAGAAGAGCCTTCTAAAGGCACAGAGGAAGCAGCCAAGGCAAGAGATGGAAACACTAAGAAGTTCACACGCCAGTGGCAGAGACAGAGAAGGCAACTTGAATGCAAGCGTGGAAACCCGAATATGAACAGAGTAGATAAGCAATAATTTAAACATGCAAAGAACATGCATTTAAACCAGGAAATTCACAACTACATATCTCGATACAAATACTGTCTAATGTTACCTTTTTTTTTTACTTCCAAGAGAATTCTTAGTGAATATCCTTTTAGCACGGTATTATACTCAAAACAGCTCTGAGAGAGTAATTGTCTGGCTGAACTTTGAACATGCAATCAGCGTGCAGACTCTGCTAATTTACATTGTCTACTTATGTGATTCCATTTAGACTACAGACCATCATTCCCAACCTGCAGTCATGTGTAAGAGGATACTCAATAGATGTTTTTGGTGATGAATTTTGGATGAGCATAGAGAACAAAACCCTTTGGCTGAACAATGCTTCTGAAATCCTTCTGAAACACTAATAACTCTCCTCTTCAGAATGATCCTGCAGGTAATAGCAGGGAACACCTATTTCTAAAGAAACTATAAAATCGGTACCTCAACTGAGGTTCCATTTAAAAAAAAAATTAATGTAAAAATTTAATTTTTACATTTAGGCTCAATTTCAGCTGTGCTTCATGTCCTAAAGATAACAAAACTGCAAGCCTTAGGTATCAAAGAGCAGACAATTGTGTCTTTCTAAGCAAACATTTTTTTCTTTTCTATATGTGAAGAAAAGATCAAGTCTTTATTTGTCATAATAATCACATTTCATACTGTCTCACCATTTTTCTATTACTTCACATAAAATAATTCTACACATCAGTTTTATTTATATTGTACTCATACACACACAGAGTTCTAATTAACATCAATGGACATGGTAAGCATGCCAAGGGAACATACCATTTTAAATTTCTTGAATTAAACAATACCACATGTCTTAGTGGTGCATAGTTGAATGATAAAATTGGTCTTCCGGTTTCCAAACTGGAGGTATGAATAGATCAATTCAGAAGACATTTCTGGCAAGTTTTCCTTCCTTACTCTGTAAACTTCATCCCTACTACCACCCTTTGAACCCGTGCATTTACTTGACAAGGTATTGTTTACATGAGCAAATAAAGTAGCGTGCAATATCCTCAAACATCCTCAGTTGTTTCTGCTTAATTTTCCCAAACACACTGTAAATTCTTTAAAGATATAAACTGTTGAGCATACTATTAATTCATACTTTCTACAACTATTTATTAAACATCTACAGTGAATCAAGAATGGCAATGAGTACTGGAAAGAAAAATAAATATGGTTCCTGACCATATATGCTAGCAGGAAAGATAAGACTATCACTACCATGTTAAGTCTTGGAATAAAGGTATGTGCAAAGTTCTGTGTAAAGAAAATTGACAAACAGGACATTAACACTCTTAAATTCTGCCCACCTAAATTGGTCATGTCTAGTTATAATTCAAATACAGAAAACTCAAATATTTATAGAAACGATCTACAGGGTCAGAGTGCCAGAGAAGATACAAACAGGGAAAGAACTTCATCAGGAGAAGCTGATAGATGTAGCGTGATTGAATGTGTACAAGTCAAGGTGGCAAGTTTTATCAGCTGATTTGACAAAGGGAAAAAAACAGGATAAAACATGGATTCAGATTTGAAAGGAAAAATCAGAAATCCGAGAAATAAGGCAGTTTTGAAATTAGGGGAGGAGAGTCAATGGGGATAAATATATTTGCATAGTCTTTAAAGCTTATTAATATGACTTAAAGTCTAGCCTTAATATAGTAAAATCTCATTTGTGAAGCTGCATGATTTTCTTGAGGGGAGACAACAGAACAGTCTACCGCTACATTTATCCTGATGAAACATTCATTAATAATTTGCCAGAATGACTATAAAATAGAAGCCACATTTGACATATCTTTTACTTGCATGTCACAAATTTTTAATTGTTGAATTCATATGTAGTAGTAATTTTATTGGCATTGTTTAAGTATCAAAAAGAACTAAGTACTTTATCAACTCTGCAAAATTTAATGCAAATACTAAGAGCAATGATTTTCATGTTAACATGGACCATAAAGCTTAGAGTTTAGAGACATATTTAAAAACATGGCTTGATCCAAAAAAGCATTTTGTTATTTGCAAAACATATGAGTAAAAAGAGAATTTTTAAAGGCACTACCATCATCAAGTGACAATTGTGGAAGAGAAAGTCACTTAACTTCAATTCTATCTGATTGCATGTGAAACGTCTGACAAAGTTGGAATTCCCTGTTTCTAATTTTTTTTAAAGTAGGGTCTTCACTAGAACATCATAGCCCATACAGAAAAAAAAAATTAAAAACAGACAGGCTCATTTCCATTCTACATTTCACATGCAATCAAAAAGATTTGAAGGAAAAAAAAAGAACCAAAGCTCTCTCTCTCCCTTCCTCCCTCTCCCCTCATTGGGGAACATAGACTGTTAGGGAGATGAGAAGTAACCACCCACAAAAAGGAAGGAAAGGAGCCTCCCTTAGGTTATCGTGCAGAATTTTATTTAAATTAACATTGAATATACTTCATTAGAAGGAAAATAAAATTGATAATGTCTAAAAACTCAGCTTTGCATACTTCCAAAATTACATGGTGGCCCACATCAAATTCCAAATCTAAATGAAGCACAGGGACAAAAACCAAGCCTGCAGTTGCCACTCAGTGAACAGCTACATTTGTCTCTATAAGTTCCAGAAAAATCTGAGAGATTCTGGAGGAAAAAAATGTCAAAAATTTCATATTTTTCTTTTCTACCCAGATAACTCAAGAAAAGTCACAGGACTTCTCCTGAATTATTCACTTTCTCCTCAAGGGACAGTGCTCATATATATTTCAGTCATCTTGTATTCCCAGAACCTAGCAATGTGCTTGGGCAAGAGAAAGGACTAAAAATGCATTTGTTGTATTTGTTTATTCAATTCTCCATCTTAATTATTGTTATTTAAATCTCCCTAAAAGAGATTTTTCTCTTTTAGAGATTTTAGAGATTTTTGGCTGTGTTTCTTAGAACTTCATTTAAAACCTATAACCATAACATCTGCTTAGTAAATAAATGAAAATTTTTTGAAAAGATTGAATGATGATAGAGAAAAAAGTAACTTTCTCTTTGTTACTATTCTGAATTTTTTATTGCCCCTCTAGAGTTCCATGTTCAAGTCTTTTTATTATGCCTAATATTCCACTAATTCTCTGGATTTAAGAGTAGGAGATTACCTGGTCCAGCATTCCCCCTAAAAGCATTTTGTTAAACACTGGTTCTGAAAACAATGCCACCAGGTTGTTTCTCTTGGGGAGTGAGAAGGGGAAGGTTCCACAGTCAAATCAAATTAGGAAAATCTAGGTTACATGGGTTTCTTGATGTAGACCTTCTCCTAGACTTTCTTGTGGATGTGTATTACTAAATATGTGGTAATTTGACACACCATTACTTTATGCTCCACTAGAAAAGGGGGGGAAAGGAATCAAACTATGATATATTCATATCACAATGATTTTAAACCTGTATCCTGATTACTATGCTGGTAAAATGTAAAAAGGTATATCTTAGAATTTACAAAATAGGGTAGTATGCGGTTTCTCGATTTAATGAAGAGATCCATTCTACAGTGTAACTGGCAGAACCAGTGTTTTTCAGATTATATTTAGGACATTACAAACTTCTAGTCCAAACCCTCAAGAGGAAATTAAGGCTCAAAGCCATTACTTGACCTGGTCACAAACCTGGTTAATGTGAGCCAGGATCTCTTGTCCACAGGTTTCCTCCATTTATTTATTCATTCATTCCATTTCTCTTTTGGCCCCATGCTTGGCTGTGGTTTTCTATAACCATCTATCACGAGTTCATGTGCCCACAACCCATTCCTACCCCTATCATCCTGTCCCATTCCCTACCCCTACCACTTCCTGCTAATTCTATCTACACAGTTCCTTCAGTACCCTTCAGAAGAGCTACCATTGTATGAAATCCAAGAAGCTAGCGGCCATCTGGGGCAGGAAAAAGCACAGTGCTTCTCACTTCTACTCCCTGACTCCTCAGTGAAACAAAAGAGAAAGTGCTTACACAGACTCATAAAGCCATCAAGTCTACAACTCCTTTCATCCTATAGATAATAAAATTGGACCCAAAGTGGCCATCTTTCTCACCAGAATGCACATTTCTTAAGAACAAAGATTATATTACTTACAATGTGGTATTATTTTGATACATAAGATGATGCTACTTATTCACAGCCATTCATCCAACAAATATTTATTGAATGCCTATTACGTGGCAGAAACAATTCCTGTTGCTGAGATGTAGCAGTAAACAAAACAGACAAAAGAAATCTCTTCCTTTCTGAGCTTATGTTGCAGGAACTGAGAATTTTCTGTAATAGAAAACAATTTTGCCTGATCAAACCATCACTTTCCAAGGCTGTGGACATCCAAGAGTGGATGTCCACTCCCTTGCCCCATCCTTTTTTATCTGTTTCTTCTCCCTTGCAGGGAACTAAGGTTCCAGAGAACAAGTTTTAGAGAAATACCAGCTAATGTAACCTGAGAGTCGTATCTAATTGTAAAAGATTTAACGATGTTATATAGTTCTCCATTTACAGATGAATAGGAATAAAAGGTACAAAACAAAAACTCCTGGGGCCACAAAGCAAGTTGATTGTAGAAAAGAACCTGTAAATATACAGAGTAAGCTGCTAATCTGTTTATCAATACCACTAATATGATGGCAAGCTCTGAAATTTGCTGTGATGTTATCTAAAAGTGCACAAAAGTAATTAAATATGAGTCAAATGGAATATGATATGAACAGCTGTGTCATTCTGAGCCTACATGCATTCCTGCAATTAAAAGAAAAACCTTACACAATTGCAATTATAGAACTCTAGATTTTCTTTGCTTGCTTAAAGTTCAAATAATATAATGATTTAAATTGTTTGCAATTATGTGGATGAATATAAAAAATAAGTTTAGTGTTGAAGGAAATACTTATCACAAAAGTTGAATAATCTGTAAAACTTGTATCGCTCTTATTAACTGGATAACTGATATCTTCATCAGTTCATGGTATTTTTTATAACGTGTATTTTTTTTTTTTTTTTTGTGGTACCAGGGATTGAACCCAGGGGCGTTCTACCTCCGCGCTACACTCCCGGCCCTATTTTTTTATACTTTATTTTGAAACCAGGTCTCACAAAGTTGCGGAGGGCCTCACTAGGTAGAGAGAGAGAGAGAGACAGGGAGGGAGAGAGAGAGAGAGAGAGAGAGAGAGAGAGAGAGATTGAGAGAGAGAGCTGAGGCTGGCCGCGAACCCAGATCCTCCAGTCTCCGCCTCCAAAAGTACTGGCATTACAAGCGTGCGCCACCACGCCCAGCTTATAATGTGTATTTTTAAATGATTAATATGAGTGAAAACATACTAAATATAAAAAAGAAAAAAGAGGAATTTAAATAAATAAAATCAGGATTTAAAAATTTCAAATAAACAGTTGATTTCAAATGCAAAGACCCAAAATGTAATTAGAGATATATTGCTATTGCATCTCAATAAAATCTATTTTTAATTTTTTTTAAATTAAAATGTATCTAGCAAAAGGTATCATGACAAACTTGATCTCTAAATAAAATGTTTTGGTTGAAGTCGTAAACTAGAATAATAGAAATTTATCAAGTATCTACTCTCAGTATTAGTGAGTCTTTGTGAAAGTCCTTTATGGCTCATTCCTTCACTAAAGTTTTTGTTTGTTGAGAGCAAGAGGCAGCTCGTTTTAATAAATGCTTCTATGATCTGGTAGGTAACATTACTCTAAATATGTTTAAACACCTAATTACCCATATGAATCACCCAAAGTCCACACTGTCTAGATATTCTAATCCTACAGAATTGTTTTTAGAGCTAGTAATATGTTTTATATTCTTTACAGTCATTGTTAATCAACTACTGAATTATTTCTCAAACAAAACTAAGATTCGTTCAATTTTTTTGTTCATGTCCATTCTAACCCTGTTGCTACTAGATGTGGACATGTATAATTATTAAGAAATAATATAAAGAATTTATTTGATATTTAACAAAAATTAATATTATCCACGTTTAATAAACCATATGCCCAACACCTTATTTATACAGATATATTGTTCTATACAATTTAGTATTGACTAACATGCATTATCCACAAATAATTTTTAAAACTCATCTGGTAATTAGATGCCACACAGCAACTTTTCAACATTAACTAAAACTTTATTATATCATTACTAAAGCATTTGGCTTTAGGAAAAAAAAATAGCTGCATCAGAGTACTCATTAACCAACATTTTAAATATAATTTTTCTTAGTTTCCTAAAATATTTTCATTCATGCAAAAAAACAATTCATGCTTAACAGTCAACATGTTAAACTAATAACATTTTCAAGATTCTATAAAAATTTAAAACATAACAAAACAAAATGTGAAATTTTCTTTAATTCTTGGGTGGTCTGCTGAAGAAAATTTAGCTGCATATAAAACTATAAATTACTGGTAAATCAGTTATTTGGATACAAGATAAGTGAATTTATGAAAACTTGTTTTAGTTTATAGAAAGTCTACACATGAAAGACAATTTCAATGAGATGTCCAAGCAAAGGGAGTTGGAATCCTATTGAAAATGGAAAAAGGTTTTCACTTTACAAATATTGTTTGAACATAATATAAGCAGAAAAAACTGTGGTTTGTAAATCCATATGTTCTTAACTGGATGTTCTTTACATACTTTTAAAAGTTTTAACAATGTACCTATGTGCTGATAGCAATACGCTTCCATGCCGTGAAAGAATGTAAAGCTAGTGCCATCTACTGGACAGAGTGGACACCGTTCAATTAACTAACTGCAAACTATTTTGTGAATTATGAGTTAAAATTTGTATATTTTTTAAATTATTTGCTTCTCTTTTTTAAAAAATCCTCCCTAGTCATTTAATACAATCAAAGAAGTTAGTTAAGCTGAACATGAAGACTGGTGGAACTGGAGACCTGAGGGCATTAATTCTCACAGCACATGGGGAGAATTCTATTGGTGACACCAAAACAGAGATCAGAAATACTGCGTCCTGATCACAGCTTTGTATTGGTTTTGTGTTTGTGTGTCTCTTTGAATAGAGGTTCTGAGCCCTATTCAAAGAGCCCTTTCTGAATAATTTCAGATCTAACAAAAAAATTTGAAAATTTGTGTGTGTGTGTGTGTGTGTGTGTGTGTGTGTGTGTGTGTGTTTTTTTTTTCCTGGGAGGAAGGTCATAGTTTTTATCAAAGAACTATGGAAGTGGTTTATATTTTCAGACCCAAAAAGGTTCTTAAAATTAATATAGAAAGTTAATCTATTCAGGAAATGAACAGCACACTGACAAGTTCAATTTTTAAAAAATAAATATTACATCAGTTGCTATGAATGAACTATTGCTAGCTCAAATAATAATTACTTTTTACTTATGGGCATTGCTTTAATGCTTACCTATATTATTTCCTCTTTAAAAGTGGAGAATTTAAAGGACAAAAAACAATATTAATCAAAAAAGTGATCAAAAGGGCCAGAATTTTTAATTCTCCAGTAAGTATAATATGACTTATTCACGTCCTTAGTTACTATATCACCAAAACTCACACTGTCTGAGAGAAAAAGTAGAATAATTCTGGATAATATACACCATGACTGTGTTACCATTTTTGTTATTTGGTTAACTACAATGTGATTTATATCTAAGACATCCACTATATTGTATTAATATAATAAAGTGAGAAAAGAGAAATTGTTTTTGACAATTCAAAAGTCAGCTAAACTATGAACTTTACTTTTAATCTTCCCATATAAAAGCGTCTCAAATAAATGTGTACCCTCTGTTGTACTTATAACTTCACCTATATATAAACTTTCCAAATGTTTACTTTTTCACTTAACAAATATTTATTAAGTTCTAGGCACTGTGCTCAGCTCTGGAGCACAAGCCAGTGATTCACACAGCTCTACTTCAAACACCATTTGCAAAATCTCTAAGACTTCTAATTTATCCATTAGAATATTATGATACAGTATCTTTATGAATGGCATCACAGCCATCTGGCTCTCAATTCACTGGAAACTGTTAAATAAGCCCCTGAAGTTAAGTAAGAGTCACAACCATATATTATCTGCATGATGTTAGGGAAAAGCATAATTTATCACCATAATTAGCACTATTTAGACAAACACGCTCGCTTGGCTGAAAAATACCATGATATCTAGTCTAAGCTACAATTACACTTAATTTTGATCTAGCATTAAAACTATGTATAAAATTGTGCTTACTAATCCCCCCTCAGATAATGCTTCAGTCTTGATTTAGTAGCCAGAAATTCTAATGTGCAAATGGAAAATATTTCTCTCCACCTACCACAACCTAGTGGAGTTTTCTATAAGTTTGCAGCATTAGTTAGTAGTGAGTTTTAAGATTTAATTAACCTAAAACCAAAAGTTAAAACATGTGGTGCTAGTAAAAATCATGGAATTTCATAGCTGAATAAATTATCTAATTGTAATTCTTCAGTTAAAAGATGAAGAGTTTGAGATCTAAAGAGCTTTACAGGACAGAGCTGTGGTTAGTTTTCTGACTCCTATTCCAGTGCTCCTTTCAATACTTAAAGAAACTGTTGGAGGAAATTAAGAAGAAATTCTGGGAGAGAAAAATTACCTTTAATGACAAACATGAGTGAACCATAACTCAGATACACTTAATAAGCTCTAAACTAAAATTATGCTTTATTAAAAATAAGAAGAAAAGGAAGTAAAAGCTAAAAAATGATAGATCACAGTTTGGGGATATGGCCTTCATGCAGGTCAATCCAGTTATAATCACCTTTAAGAGCCTGTTTCAATTATTTTTTAGCTCTCTAATTATTTCATATTGAATAATACTTGAAATTAGTAAGGGACTGGCCATGGGACAAAAATCCTTTTGATTTACAGAGATTTCTGTTGTAATGGGCTTTGACCAGGGAATTAAATTAAAGCAAGACTTCAAACTTTCACATTAATTTCCTGTATCTCCAATTTTGACCATTTCTCTCCCTACTTGTACAAAGTAATAAAGATTAGAATTCCTGCTTCAATTTTATTTTTATATTTCAAAGTTTAAATAGTTTATCTCATTCTTGAACTTAATTTCTTCAACCTTTCTATATATCTAAGAATAAAATCCTAACAGAAAAGTAAACGATAAAGATTTTGCTAATATTCAAGTTATAAAAAATGTAGACACTAGAAGACTAACTTTCATAATACTTGAAGATCAAGTACCCCTTGAATGGTTAATTAAGTAATTCTGAAATACTATTCTGCCCAATTCATTTGCCAGATTAAAATGGGTCTAAAAGTCCTAGGTAAGAAAGATTAAGGGTTTCTCTGGGCTTTCATCAGTACTGTGTAGTAAGAATAAAAGAAATAAAGCAGGGTGTGGTGTAAGCCCCAGTACCACTAAAATAAAATAAAAACTGTTGTATATTTACAGAACTTGCTGGGTGTATGCGGGGGGGGGGGGGATACTGGGGATTGAACCCAGGGGGGCATTCTACTTCTGAGTTACACTCCCAGACCATTTTTGTTTTTTGTTTTGAGACAGGGTCTTGCTAGGTTGCTGAAAGTCTCACTATGTTGCTGAGGCTGTCCTCAAACTTGCGATCCTCCTGTCTCACCCTCCCAAGTACTAGGATTACAGGCATGGGCCACCACGCCTGGCTAGGACTTGAATTCTGGTTCAACAGAACATATAAGAAAAATAAAGAGATCAAAACAACAGATTGAGATGGTTATTTCTCAAACATAAAGTGTATTGTTCCTGTTAAAGTAGTTAAATCAAAGATGGGGCATATTTAAATGTTTTGTGAAAGTCAATTTTATTCAAAAATATAAATGTGTAGACATAGATACATGGGTTTCTATAGTGGACCTAGTATAGACAGGCATGGGGCTTACTTTGTGTCAGCCATGTTCTAAGCACTTTTTACATCACAATCTCTTTAATCTCACAGCAGTTCTTTCAGGTGGGTACTATTCTTATCCTCATTTTGCAAACAAGGAAGCTAAGCCACATAGCCAGTGAGAGGCAAAGCCAGATTTTTAAACCCCAGCAGTCTGACTCCAGAATTTGTGTGCTTAAGCACTGTACTGTAAGGGTTACTTCTTAAAAATTATCAGCTTTGTTGAATTTAATCCTTGAATCATTTTATTATTAAAATATAAAGGTATTTATATTTCAATTAAACAGTTTCATTATGAAACACTTTAATTCCATGACTATCCTATCTCAAGGAATATACTGTAATTAAGCAGTTTCTATAAATACTTAGCCTCCTCTGTGGACAGCAAACCCATGTTACAAGAACTTTGCTGGGGCTTTTTACAGTGAGAAACATTGTTACATATGAACTAAATAATTTTCATAGTCCAACTGTGGTATAGAATATACAGCAATGAGAAAGCTCTGGGTGGCACAGGGACTCAGTGGCTAAGCTACTCCCTCCAGCTCATATACAATGCGATGGGTAAACCTTGTCATTTCTACAGGCCGCATCTCCCTGATCCATCCTCTTTCTTTTCAGACCTACTACCATGGCCATTATTAAGGCTCGAAGCACCTTGTGACACCATCCAGCCTCAAACCCCTCCAATATACTGTATGGTAGGAGTGCAGGGTGTACCGGGCGGGGGGGATATTGAGAAGAAAGGTTGGGGCCTCCATGCACAGAGCTGCATTAGCCTCTCAGGTTACCACAAATAGACATAAAGTCTACTTTTTCTTAAAAAGAAAGTATATTTGCTCTTCAAATTCAGTCTCAAGACAATCCTCCCTCCCCCTTCTTATCAAGTTGCCATGTCAGCCCCACTCAGAAACACCTGGAAAACCAGCACAGACCTTCCCCCATCAATATCCTATAAGATGCAAATGAAGTCACTGTATTCCCTTCATCTCTTACCCGGGACTTAAATCCCTTAGAACATCCTGTAAGGCAAGCCGTGGTTTGGCTGTCCTCCCTCCCTCACCTTTCCTATCTGCTCTTGCCCTCCCCAGCTACCTGCAGTAAATAACCTGTGTTTTCTGAATGTACACTGCTCTTTCAGGCCTTCATGTTTTGCCCAAGCTGCCCCCTATGTTAGGAAAGTCCTCACCCCTCCTTGGCCACGGGGCTAACTACTGCTCATGGTTTGAGATTCAGCTCAAGCACCATCTCCTCCATGGAGCACTCTGTAAACTTCAGAGACCTTTGCTCCCTTCCATATTTCTTCCCTGAAGGAAAGAGCTAGGCCCTTCCTCCTCCAGACACCCTTAGCATCCCAGGCATAAATGCCTCTGTTCTAGGCATAGCATCACGTGGTTCAAAGGTCCTTGCATAGATCCATCACTCCCTGTGCTTGAGAACAACTGGCTTCACCTTCTTTATTGTTGTATCTTTACTATTTAACACAATGCCTAGTACTCATAGTTGACACTCAGTAAATGTTTAATGAGTTAGAATTAGATTCTCTATCCAATGTAATAATAGATATGCATTAATGGAAATGGAAGTAATATTGATCACATTCACAGAAATGAAATATCTGACCATTAAGAATTTTGTAATAAAATTAAAATATTAAATTTATGATATAGGCACATAGGGAAATTTTGGACTTTCACACTTGTTTAAATGCTCAAAAATCACATTTTTGAAAAGTATAGTGGTTGTAATTTAAGAACCAATTGATACAGCTCTATTAGTTCTGTTTATTAGGTCAATGTTAAGTAGAATATCTTTTCTTTTAAACTATAGTAAGTAAGTAACCTAATTATGCTAAAGTTGTTCATTTAATTTTTTTTCCCTAAAGGAATGGCCACATGCAGAATGAAGCACATTTTCATTATCCTTTAATAAGATGAATGTCTTATTTTGTGTGATTTGGGGCAGTTTTTACCAAGACTGCTGCCTCTCGTGAACATTATGATTTTCAGATGTGCAGGGTGCATTAAAGAACAAGAAGATATCATGAAATATTAGTGACAATTATATACTAGGCAAGGAAACTGGATAATGTTTCCAAGGGCTGTAAGGACTGTGGAAAATGAATATTACTCAAAGTAGAGTGGTGATTTATAACCAATTTCCGTCTTCAAATTAGGACCCAAATAAAAGAAAAGGAAATTTAGCAAAGCATGGTAGTGTATCATTTCCTGCAGCAGAAACACCCACTCAGACCAGTGCCCTCACTACGAACAGTACAACAAGCAGCAACCTGAGGGAAGCCCACAGGCTCGCAGGGCTACTGGCTGGCTCTTTGTCACCAAATGCAGCAGGTTGAATGCAGACATCACTGGGATATCTTCACCAACAAAACGAGAGGCAAAAGACAGGGGCAAGAGCTGAGTAGGAGAAAAGAGAAAACAAAAAGAAACACAAATTAACACATCACAAATGTTAAACACATTCATTGAACAATCAATGGTTATGACTTTATCTGGAACTGAACACACACAGTGCTAATACATTTCAAATGACTATTTTTCAGGCAGGGAGCTTACTTTCAACCCAGTCTTATTTATATCTTATGAATAAAACACACACTATATAATAGCAGTGTAATCTGTGAACACATTTTGCAAGAGGGTGAAGTTTAAAATAGTTGAAAGGAATTAGCTTTACTGAGTTTATACCATGTGACAGGAACTGTCTGAGGCCTAATAATATACATTGTATCATTTAATTCTTATATAAAACTAGGAAGTAGATTTTATCCCCCAATACATATGTGAGGAAACCTAGGCTCAAAGGTCCAAGGGCACAAAGTAAATAACCAATGGAAAAAGGATTAGAAAACTCTGTTATATCTGACTGCAAAGCCATATTCTTTCCTTATACTACGCTGCCTTCTTCCATAAGTTATTTGCAAATCTCCCTCCCTGGAGAAAACTGTAAAATATTGTAAGAGTAAGAGACTTCTTTTGTTAGAGTTTTGTTTCTTATTTTTAGTAGAGTCAAAAAACCTAAGCGCAACTGAGAGACTTCACTTTAGAAATAGAGTTCAGTTCATATAAAACATGGAGAATATGCATTTTCATTCAGTTTTATGATTTATAAATTCTAGATAAATTTCTGTGAATAACACTCATGAAAAGGGGTTCAAATACTTTTAAAAAGGGTTAAAATACTTTTCTAAAGTTTTTGGAAATGAATCATATGGAAGAATCTCAACACTGTTAAAATTCAGAGAAAATTCAGTTCTTAGGATTTTCGTAAAAGTTTTATATGACATTGCAATAGGTAAAGGTTAACTTCAAACGAAAATGGAAAAACACTAGATTAATATCAGTTTCTTATTCTTACTTAAATTTAGTATTTTAAGTAGCACTGACCACCAAATGTCCAAAAATGATTATAAAATTAATGCCTTGTTCATTTCCTGACCACCACCTCCATCCCCCCACCTCAAGATAAAAATCTGTTCCTGGACTTTTCTGACCTCCTTCAGAACAACACATAATAAGCAGTAATATATTTTACCAAATCACTCTGGAGTATATCTGACAGAAATTTGCTTGTCTTAACATGCCTGAACTCTGACTTCTCCAAACTAAACTCACTACAAAACTGAAACATTTTTGTGTTACTAACTGGAGACAAAAGGGAGGAAGAGGGAAGGTAAGTATCACAATGCACAGCCTGAAAGAACCATTAAACATAAATAAACATGTCATTTTCACGAGTGACTGCAGAGCAGGGGAAAGAGAGCATGCCTTTGGAGCAGACTGCTGACTAATAAAAGATCAAAGGTCTATACCTCACAACACTATAAATAAAAACGTATATTTTTCCTTGAGACCCTTCTCTGTGAGGAATGAAGTATGCACGGTAAACGTGATTACTTAGCAAAGCTGCAGCCTTAGTGTGCTCCTGCAGCTGACCATAAAACGTCTTCCTATTCTGTTTCATCAACTGCTGTACCAGGCGGCCTGGGCGCCTACCGATCACTGTGGCCATCTGGCTTGTGTCAAAGCCAGCGCACAGGAAGAAAGGCAGTGATGTCACTCTGCAGGTCAGGCAAAGAACAAAGATGCATTCTATAATTAAAAGCTAAGGGCAGCAAATACCGAGGGCCCTCCACCATGATATGACTGGGTGATTTAATGTTCTCAACTGCATTGCCTTTTTTCTACCCAAATAGTAAGAGCTCCATCTAGTGGCAAAATAGTTTTGCCCAGTTTTGCTTTGGGTTTTCTTTTTAAAAAGTAGACCCAGAAACTGCTACATTAGCACCCACAAGATAGAGCAACTAAGATTGCTCTAAAAATAATCTAAAAGTCTTTTTATACTGAAGTATGCAAAAAAGCACAATCTGTCACAATGTTCACCATTTTCAAACTCTACAAAGAATGCATTTCATAAGTTAGACTTTGATACAACACTAATTATTTTAATGCTCACAAGAATGGTAGAAAAAGCAGCTGACTTTGCAAAAAGCATGTCAAGTGGCATTATTCACACACCACCCTGAAAATCTGTAGCTGAGATGTAAAGTGAAAAGCCATTCTAAGAATATATGCATGCATCTGGATGTCTTGGTTAAATCAAACCCATAATCAGACTTCTAGAGAACAAAAGAACCATAGTTAATGTGGCTCCAGCACGTGACATTGGGAGCGTCTCTACTCCAGAACAGAAAAAGCTATATTTTTATACTGATGTTTTAACAAAATTATTTCTAGTTAATGTTTTCCACCTCATTTATGTTTATGGCAAAAGAAATAACACACATTGACAAATAGATCTAAGATACATAATACATTTTGTGAAAGATGGTATATCACAATGGGTATGTGTGAGCTATGGAGCCAGGCTGGCTGGGTTTGAATATTGGCCACACCCATAACCAATTATATGACCTAGGACGAGTCACTCACCCTCTCAGTGCCTCTGTCTCCTCAACTCTAAAATAACCATTAAATAAATTATTTGGTAAAAAGCATCAGGAACAATTCCTGACACATAGTACATGCTTAGGAAATTCTAGCTCCTATTATTATTTAAATGTGTCAAATATGTGCTATATTTAAAATTGTATGAGTTAGAACATTCAAACAGTCCATTTATACCCAGGCCTATTTAGAGACAGCAGGCTGTTCTCCAAAGAATCCTATTTAGGCCAGAAAACTTACTGCTCATTTTTCCATAGTGAATTATCCTAAAGAAAACAGTAGGATAAAGAAATCCTAAAGATAGCAGTTGACTAAGCACTTAGCACATGCCAAGCACTATTCTAAGCACATCACATTTATTAGCCCTTTCAATCCTAAGACCTTATAAGTGTACTATCTTTTCCCATTTTAGATACACAGATTAAGGCTTAGGGAGGTTAAGTAATTTGCCGGAGGTCTTGCAGTTAGTACGGGGCGTAGACCCTAAGTAATTGGGTCATCTAATCAATACGTTTGAATCCAGGCCATCTAGCTCCAAGAACAGTGCTCTTGAGCACTACACAACTGGTAATGAAAAGCTTTAGGTTGCGCCAATCCACTACATACTTTGTTTCCCTACTAGGTAGTGTGGCTGACAATAAACAAGTAATAAAGAAGCTTAATTCAAGATTACTTGAAAATCCTCTCCCTTGACACTGAGGGAGTTAAAGAAGTTGAAAGGCTGAAACACTTTCAGATTTCTGCATTTCTTTCTATTCCCTATAGATACAACTTTAACTTCTCTTTCACCCTCAAAAATTTTCCCTAAACTTCTTGGACATACCTTTAGGATATATCCTCCTAAGCATCCAAAAAACAGAGTGCACTATACCCAAACTTAAATATATTGAGGATACTGTAAAGCAACAGATACTTCCCCACCTTACCCCACCCCCAAAAAAAATCCAAGTTTCAAGTTGACAGCTTTCTTGAACTGTCTGGGTAAAGATCCTAGCCAGGAACAATCTTCATCCAAAAAGCCATGTTTGTGAGTGGTGACAATCTATGGGAAAAGAATTGGCACTCAGCATCTGTAGAAATAAATCACTACTGAGCAAGAACTACCATAATATCCATAATTTTCCAAGTTTATCCTCAACATCCTCATTTCTTGTATTGCCTTTGACTCAAATAATTACACAGAGGAATAACATTGATAATCAACATGTTAATTTTTGAAAGTCAGACAAGATGTCTAATGTATCTTTCTAATCTCACAGAATATCTGGTACATAATTTTTTTGGGGGGAGGGGACTAGGGATTGAACCCAGGGGCATTCTACCTCTTAGCTACACTCCCAGCCCCATTTTATTTTGTATTTTGAAACGGGGTCTCACTAAGTTGTTGAGGCTAGCCTAGAACCTGCGATCCTCCCGTCTCAGCCTCCCAAGTACAGGGATGATAGGCCACCACACCCAGCTTCTGCTGCATAATTTTGAAAACTGGGCGTTAAAAATGTTTTGGTTGAACAGTACCCAATGAGAAGTTTCACACTATGTATTAAGAATAGGATTGGATTACATAATTGTCTATAATTTCCTGCTTATAATTCCCCATAGCACAGAGCAGGGTTTCCCAAACATGTTCTGAGAAACATAAGACAGCCCTTCAAACAAGTTTAGTAGTCAAACAGTCATGGAAATGCTACCCAAACAGCAGTCTGAGAGGTCTTCAATAACTACACCTGCCTAAGTGTCTCAAGTGGTGCTTCTGAAATGCTTTAACCATACAAAACCCCTTTCTGTCCTAGCACCATCCCACAGAACATTCTGATAAATCCTTTGGATAAAGTTCAACTTCACAAACAGAGCCTCTAAAGATGTACAGCCAGTTGCTGCCCGACTCTTCAGCCTCTCTCTGACCACACGTCCACATCTCAGCCCACCACGCACCCCTGCCATATCAACGTGCTTGTCGTCTCCCCAAAGAGGCTCACTGTTTCCTACTTCCGCCTTCATGTCTTAGTTGCATATCATTACTCTTTGCCACCACTCCCAGCTCCAGCCACCCCTAACCTCTCCTAGTCTAGTTCCTACGAGAGACGCTATCAACTCCCCATGACAGTTTTCAGGGCTCTGATCTGCTTTCATCCATAACTCTTCCAGATTATAAGCCTCTTATGGACAGGGATATTATGGCACAGGACAGCCATTCTTGCATGGAGTGAAAGACTCACTAAGTAAATGACTGATTCTATGAGTTGACTGTTCAGGATCATCACTTCCATCGCCATCTCTGACAGCTCAATCTGTTAGCTACACAATTATCAGTAGTCTCTATGAAGAGGCGGTAAATTGAAAATGCAAATCCAAAGATAATTCAAATGCGTTATTTTGATCAAAATTTCTACTTCTCCATCCCCCCAACTAGCACCCTCAGAACTCTAACATGCAAAATTTGACTGTTAGTTTGCTAATGTTTGGGTTTGAGTGGTTTTTTCTTTTTCTTTTTACCCTGCACTTGAGCAATAAACTACCAAAGAGAGATGTTATAAACAGGGAATCCAGAGAACTCACAAAGTTGACAATTAGCATCAGAATAAATGAGCTGATTGCACTAATGGATTTAAAGTGTCAAACCTAAAGGTCAAATCCCTTTCCAATAAATACCAAAGGAATGTCTACATCAGTGATTTCCCACAAACTAGCATAATGTTCCCCCAAAACTGCAGAGCCAAAAGAGAGTTGACAAATGTGAACTTTGTTGAGTAAGAACAATAAAAACGCCCCACAAACCCTAATCTCACCATAATATCAGAAAAAATTATACTAACCTCCAAGGACTAGGAAAAAATCAAGAGAAAGAACATTCTGTGTGTGTGTGTGTGTGTGTGTGTGTTTTACTGGGGATTGAACCCAGGGACATTCTACCTCTGAGCTACACCCCCAGCCCTATTTTATATTGTGAAACAGGGTCTCACTAAGTTACTCAGGCTGGCCTCAAACCTTGGATCCTCATGTCTCAGCCTCCCAAGTACTAGGATTACAGGTATGCACCTCCCCTCCCCCAGCCAAAGAACATTCTTTTAAGTAGAATATATTTAGTTTTGTGGGGAAAACATTTCACTGTTGCTGTTTTTCTCACTCATATAAATGTCTACTATAAGGTTCTCACACCCTGTTTATTCGCAACCCATTTTGGTTGAGTGAACTGATCAATCATTTAACCACTGCTTGAAATTCATAGCCAATTGGCTAGAATTTGGCATCCATCTTGTTAAACAGAGAAATCTCTGTGCTTGTACTTGTTTTAAGAAACAGGAGAACCCTGGCTATTGAGAATTCTTAGTCAATCCTCCAAAGTGCTTGGATTTAACTGATTTTGAAGACATGGAATTTTTTAAAGCTGTACTCAATTCACCTATCTAAATTCCTACTACATGGAAATCAATGTATGAGGTGCTGATAAATATGCAAAGATGTAAAACGCAGTCCGTGATGTAAAAAAAAAAACCATACTGGCCTAAATGGGAACACGAGACTTGTGCTAAACGCCATAACAGGTATAAATAAAATGCTGTGGAATCTCAGGAGAATGACTTCCAGCTTTAGGAGGTGTGGCAGGCATATATGGGGGTTTGTTACCAAAGATAAGATGTACAAAGGAGAACTCCTTTTATTCTTTCATTTTTGTATCTCTACTTAACAAAAGGGATGCCAAATTCTAGCTAATTGTTATTAATTTCAAGTTACCTACTGTCAAACAATTTTTTCTTAATTTCAGGGGCCTTTACACTCCAAAGAATTATCAAGGACTCCAAATACCTTTGCTTTACGTAGCCTATCAATATTCACTATATTAGCAAGTACAAAGGAGAAAAATAACAATAAGCCGAGTATGGTGGCACACGCCTATAATCCCAGCACTTGGAAGGCTGAGACAGGAGGATCAAAGGTTCTAGGCCAACTCAGGAACTTAGTGAGTCCTTCATCAACTTAGTGACAACCTGTTTCAACATAAAAAACAAAATGGACTGGGGGTGTATTTTGGAAGTAGAATTCCCCTGGGTTCAATTCCCAGTACCACCACAAAAAAAAGAAAGCAAAAGTAAGAAAAGGATACAAAAAAAGTATACCTAATATTGGCAATGCAAGGATTTCCACTATGTCCATTATAAAGGTACACCAACAGTATAACTAAAATATAATTATGCACAAAAGCTCAAATTCTTCTGATGTCACTATAATTCTATTACCAAATGCCATGTTCCCCCCCCCAGGATTCCTGTTTTGCAAAGCATGTAGTCAAACATAGGGATTTAGTCATTCTCATATTAATGTTTTTAAATTTTTCTCTTACCAATATAAAACATATATTGTACACTGTTCCAACATATACACTGTTTTCACAGTGCATAGCCTCTACATTATGTATGTATTTCATCCAAAATTTTTTTCTAAATATTTAAAAAGTGCCAACAAGGAAGCAAAACCCACATAAACAAATCATTCTGATTATTATTAAAAATAAAAACCTTCAGGATTTGTCAGGTTTTTGTCTCATTTTGTTGTTTTTAAATAGTACATTTTATTTTGCTTTTCTAGTTCTTGAGAATTCAAATTCAAACTCTCTCACTGTGAGATTAAACAGTGAGAAAAACACTTTATCTTGTTTTTTAAATATCTGCATGTACACCTCTTACTATGATATTAAGAATACTCATTTTTTAGCAACTGTATGTGTTCTGTGTATGTGTGTCATGAGTATATGTGTTCTCTCATTTAATCTCCACATCAACCCTGAGGTAGGTATTCTCATATGTAATAGTCATTATTGCTATTGACCCCGTATTTCTGGCTCTCCATTTTCCAGAACATGGTAGGAATGCAGTTCCTGGCCCCCTTGTGGTTGAGTGGAACCATATGACTAGTTCTGGACAATAAATCATGAGCAGAAATAATGATATGCCACTTCCAAGTGCCATTTAACTATTGGTGTGAAACTCTGTTGCTTCCTTTTCTCCACAACAGTGACCAGCAATGTTCTACAATTAGTTGATGGCTGCCCCATGAACCACGAACCTGGAGTAAAGAGATATGGAGCAGAGCTTCCATTTGGTCCAAGGAATATGCAGTGCAAACAAGAATAGGAATGGTAAGAGTGGACATTCTTGTCTTGTTCCTGATTTTAGAGAGAATACATTCAGGCTTTCCTCGTTTGGTATGATGTTGGCTTTGGGTCTGTCATATATAGCCTTTTGATGCCAAGGTAAATTCCTTCTATTAGAGTTTTTATCATGAACGAGTGATGAATTTTGTCAAAGGTTTTTTCTGAATCTACTGAGATGATCATGTGATTTTTGTCCATGGTTCTATTTATGTGGAATATTATGTTTATTGATTTGCATATTGAACCATCCTTGCATCCCTGGAATGAAATCAATTTGATCATAATATATAATCTTTGTAATGTGTTATTATTGAATTTGATCTGCTAATATTTTATTAATAATTTTTCATCTATGACCATCAAGATAATGGTCTGTAGTTTTCTTTCTTTGATATATTCTTATCTGGTTTTGGCATCAGGGTGATACTAGCTTTGTAGAGTGAGTGTGGAAGAGTTCCCTCCCTTTCTATTTCATGGAATAATTTGAGGAGCATTGGCATTAGACCTTCTTAACAGGTCTGGCAGAATTCATCTGCGGATCCATCTGATCCTGGGCTATCCTTTGTGGAAGGCTGTTTATTACTTCAATCTCATCACATGTTCTGTTTAGGGTTCCTATATCATCTTGGTTCAATTTTGGTAGGTCATATATATGTCTACAAATGGATTCATTTCTTCTAGATTTTCTACTTTATTGGAATATAAGTTTTCCAAATAGTCCCAAATGATCCTCTGGATTTCAGTGATTTCTGTTGTAAGATCTCCTTTTCCATCTCTAGTTTTATTAATTTGGGTCTTCTCTCACTAAGGGACAATGTTGAATGAATTAAATATAAGCTCTAAAAAGACATGTCTTTAAATCATATTTCAAATATTAAAAACAGAACTTTGCCACCATTCCAGGAATACAAAGTCCTAGCACTGGAAAGTGCAAGTAAATATTTTCTCCTGTATCAGAATTTTAGCATCCCTCCCACCAAGTTTACTTTCTGTTGCAGAAAGTAACAAAATCTGATCTGATATAGCAGGTAACAGAGAAGTTCTATAAAACTAAACTCCACTGAAAAGTAAATGTTAGTGGCCTCTGTCAAATGTCCTTTGACACCACGTTGGGCTTAGGAAGGAGAAGTCCTAAAGAGGTTCATAAAATGAAAGAAAGAAATATTTTTCACAATGTTCTTTCTACTTTGTCCTACAGTGGTTTTCTTTATTAATTTTAGCTGATTAAATAATTTTTAAAACAAATTTAGGTACTCTGCATGTACTTCACACTGTTTATCATCCCAAACTCAATTCACTTCTTTCTCTCTTCACTGATTTATTATTCTTTCTGTATTCCTGATTCTATTAGAAGCACCCCATCCACTCACCCACTGAAACCACAAACCTGGCAGTTACCTTGATTCTTTTCAACTTAACCATTCATACCCAAGGAATACTAAATGCTATCAACTTTATTTCCAAGATATTGCTGCCCTTATCTGATTCCCTCCACATCCACCCTGCTCTCTGCTGCAGGAGCCCGGTGTGCTGGCTCTTACCACTCCATAACCCTACTTAACATGCTGCTTAGCTCATTAGCACCTACAGGGAAAATTTCAAACAATCTATCTTGGCATTCAAGACCTATAAGAAGCTGGGCATAGTGGCATATGCCTAAAATCCCAGTACTTGGAAGGGTGAGACAGGAGGATCGCAGGTTCGAGGACAGTCTCAGCAAAGTAGTGAGACTCTCGGCAACTTAATGAGACCCTGTCTCAAAATAAAAAAAAAAGGGCTGGGGGTATAGTTTGGAGGTAGAATGCCCCTGAGTTCAATCCCCAGTAACACACACACACACACACACACACGCACGCACACACACAGAACTATCAAATTTGTTTCTTTTCCTACTTGCATAACTTCAGTCTTTAACACTGGTGTCGTGGCACATGCCTGTAATCCCAGTACTTAGGAGGCTGAGACAGAAAGATCGCAAGTCGAAGGCCAGCCTGAGTAACTAGCAGGACCCTGTTTCAAAATAAAAATCAAAAGGACTGGGGGGTGTAGCTCAGAGGTAGAACGCCCCTGGGTTCAATCCCCAGTACCATAAACAAACAAAAAACTCACAGCCTGGTATAGTATATGCTCCATAAATTCTCTCATCCTTTACTCTTTCTCTAGTACTTCACACAGTGCCTAACCCTTAGTATGTGTTCAATATGTATTGGTTGAATAAATAAATATTATGTTCTAATGATAGCCAAGTATTTATGGTTTCCCATATATCTTTTATATCCTCACCATAGATAGCACTTATATCCTCCATATTATACACAGAATGCACTTGTATTTCTTAACTTTCAAATCCAGTTTAGATATCATCTGCTTTAGGTAGGAAATTATGTACATATCATTTGTATATAGAATATATTTTGGTATCATTTCCTTCACAGCTGTCTCCGATTTCCTCCCTATCCCTTCCATTATAGAATGAATGAATTCTTGCTCTGCACCACTTTCTACTTCAGTACCTCTATTACTATATATCATTGCAGCTAGAATTTTAGGTTTATAAATCTGCCTGATTTAAAACTCCTTGAGAGTAGTCAGTGGTCTTTCACCTCCATAAAACCAAGGCTCAATCAAGGTTTTAGTATAACTGAACTCAAATGTTCTTGCTCTGTTTTCCCTGTCTTTGTGCTTAGTGTCCTAGTCCTGATAGAACTAGAGTCCTGTAATGCTATCTATGCAGCCCAGTACAGAGGAAAGAGTCACAACTGGATTCAAATTTTGACTCACTTAATCAGCTGATAAATCTTGAGCAAATTAGTTACTCTCTGAAATCCTCAGTTCCCTAAAGATCTGTGTAGATCTGTGTAAAGATCTCGCCTCCTTACTGTAGAATGTAGATCGTAACATTTATTGCATTAAGTTGTTGGGGGTTTTTTTGTTTGTTTTTCTGGCGGTACAAGGGAATGAACCCAAAGGGACTCTACCTCCAAGTCATACCCTCAGCCCGATTTAATTCTTATTTGGAAACAGCGTCTCACTAAGTTGCCAAGGCTGGCTTTGAACCTGCAATCCTCTTGTCTCAGCCTCCCAAGTACTGTGATTACAAGCGTGAGTCACCACACCTGGCTGAGATAATGTTTTTAAAACTATCTAGCAAGAGTGCCCAGTGAATTTTACTTTACCTACTGAGAAGGAAAGGAAACAGGACGTTTATGAAAAAGAGAGAAGGAGTTGGAGATTTTAATTTCATTTTGGTCAGGGTAAGAATAAGGTGATTATCTAACAGATAAGGAAGATTATTTTTTCCAGGGCTAGAGATGTGGCTCAGTGACAGACCCCTTATATAGCGTACAAGAGGCACTGGGTTCAAGAAAATTCCATTCCAGCAATTATGTTTTAGTGACTCTCAAAAAAATCATTGTCTTTGACAAAAAGGAAAAACTTCAAATTTTGCAATCAAATAGAGTGATATAAATTTATGCATGCATAGGCATATACACTACTAAAATAGGAATTTGACAAAGTAAACTTTTGGTCAACTCCAACAGCCAATAAGAGTTACAAATGATTGTTGCAATTCAACTAAAATTGGCAATATTACTCTGGAAAATAAAACTATTCAAGGACTTTCCCAGCATGGCAGTACACCCTGTAATCCCAGCTACTCAAGAAGCTGGAGCAGGAGGATCACAAGTTCAAGGCAAACTAGGCAATCTAGTGAGACCCTGTCTCAAAATATATTTTTTTAATAAAGGGGTGTATCTCAGTGGTAAAGCACGTGCCTACCATTTGTGAGGCCTTGAGTTCAATCCCCAGTACAAAAATAAAGTTCAAGAACTTATAACTAATTTTGCATCATAACCATAAGATTTATCTAAACCACTAGAGGTCTTTAATTCCCAGCAATAACCCTGTGACCTATATTAATTTGTCATCTGAATGTCAGTAAATGTCATTGTTCCTAGGTTCTTCTTCTGTATAGAATGCTAGCAACATTTTTATATTTCATAATTACAATACTGTTTGCATTTGGGTTATTCTATAAGAGTTTTCCAGCTTTCTAATTATGCTTTTTTGGAATGTTATTATCAATTAAATGTTGTTTTGCAAGGTAAAGTTAACATGTTATATAATAGTCTTTAATTCCTTAAGATAACAGAGGGCTCAGGAAATAAACATGTATATATCCTTCCCTACCAAAAAAAAAAACATCAACTTAAGGATGAGTTCTAGCTAAACAATATCCTTAAGAATAGAGAAGTTAAGATATAAAAACATAAAAGATGTAATGATAGTAAGTGATTGCTGTAGATGTTATCTGATTAAATGAAAAGGAAAAGCGATTCTTAAAAGGGAGAATGGATAATATAAAAATAACAATAATTCAACAAAAATCATTTTGAACTACAGGTCCACTTTCATTAACAAAGGCAGAATAGGGAAAAAAAAGAATTCTAAGTTCCTCCTGTAGAAAAGAGTCAAATGATGGGTTTCTTTTTTTAAAATGAAATAATTAGATTAGGTAAGGCTCAACAATGTTTAAAAAGTCACAAAACCTAAAATAATCCCTATAAAAGATAAAAGCAAATAAAACATAGAAACCATATGGCAAAATACTTTAAGTCAAGAGAAAAAAATCACAAAATGAGCATAAAATAACAGGACAAAGAATACCATCAAATATGTCCCTGACATAAAATATAAAGGATTTAAATATGTCTATTAAAAATAATGACTCTCAGATAGCATTACAAAACAAAGAAGTGGTATAGAGGATTTTAAAAAAGGATCAGAGATAAAAAGGGACTGTTCACACATGTGTGCACACACATGTAGACAAAAGTAGCAACACAAATAAATACCCTTTAAAAGAGAATTCACTTGTGTTCTCTTTCAATTAGATTTTATCAGTTCCTATCACTGGTGAACAGAGTATAAAAACAAAGAAAAACCTACATCAGTCCTGGAAACTAACAAAGAATAACTTCTGCTACATAAAGTGCAGAGAGGAGGTAATTTAGAAAAGGTCAACTCATCTTATGTGTGACCACTGTTCCTGCCAGTTAGTGAAGGAGAATCCAGCGAATCCCCACCAGGATTCTACATAGCAGGAGGAAAAGCCAGAGAGCAGGTAGGCCACAAGGCATGGGGAGCTTAGTAACCAGCATATGGCCTGTGTCTGGATCCAACAGGTAACTCTGGAATAACTTCTGACACTGGACAGTACTGTACAAAGGACAAGGGAAGCACTGCCTTGATGGTTTTGCAAAAGTCTACCCCAGGAAACACTGGGGACGTTGCCCTGGGAATTCTGGATAGCATTCCAATCGGAGAAAAGAAACTTCAATGTCTCCTTCTTAGAGACACCTTCAGCCCTGATGCTTCCTGAAGGAGTACCGTCAGAGAAGGGAGAAGACAAGGAAAGTGTTGTCCCAGGATGACAAAGATGATGCAGACTATAATGATGGTGATGATGATGTTGCTAATCAACACTTACTGTGAATTACCTCAATGGAAGACACCATGCTAAGTATTCCCATTTATTCTTTCATTTAATGATTACAACAACCTATGTACAGTAGATACAAGGTTATCTCCATTCCACGAGTGAAGAAACTGAGGCATAGACAATCTAATCTGCCTCACACCACATCTCTAACAATAACAGAGACCACTGGGTTTAACAATATGAACACCACTAGTGGCTTCAGCTAAGCAGTGTCAGTGGAATTACATGGATGGTTCTTCCCTTTTCCTTAGATCCTGCAGGCAATCCATCAGCAAGGTTTCACTGCCGGCACCACCACCCTGGTCCAACCATGATCAACTCCTACCTGAACCACTGACATGGCCCTAAATGGTTTACTTGATTCTATTCTTGGTGCTACATTTCATTCTCCACACAGCAGAGTTATTATTTGAAAATGCAAATCAGATCACATCACTACCTACCCAAAACCCCCAAATGGCTTCTGTCACACAGCATACTATCTGCACTCCTCCTGTGACCTGGCCCTCCTCTTGACCCCTAACTCTAACCATGCTCTCTCTTGCACCTACCACAAAAGTCTCCTTGTTCCTTCTGCAACAGGCCATGCCAGTTCTAAACTAAGAAGGAAAGCATGTGAGAATGAGGTCTATGTCTCTTGGTTTATATTGTGTCCCCCAAGATTAGACAAGTTGGGGCCTGACATGTAAGAAGGCTCAGTATATATTTTGGGATGATGGCAGATAGAGAAGGATAGCAAGGATATAAATGGCTTGTAAAATAGCGTGATCACAGGGGATATCTGGTTGAACAGGTTTTTGTTGTTGTTGAAGGTGAGATAAATTTGAGCATGTTTAAAAAAGGATATTAAGAAATTATTCAAGAACTTAGGAAAGCTTGAAGACACCAAAAATCACAGCATGTAAGAGAACAACACAATTAGCCTCTTTAGGGAAAAAATTAAAGCTGAAACAAGAAAGTTATGGTACTAATGGACTTTATCTCTGTATGGCAAAATTTCCTCTTCTGTAATTTGAGGGGTTTAGGTAAAATCAGTAGTTTCCAATCACTATCAGGACCTTGTTTTTACTTATTTTTCCATGTGATCTCCTTTTGCCATTTCACACTGAAAGGAAGTTCTGGTTAGTAATTATCAATGTCTAATTAATAAAATAAGTATTATCTGATAGATATGACTATCTGGGAAATATAAGGATCAGGATGATCAACTGATTCATCCATGATCATACAAACATTTTTAAAGAGAGGCTGTTACTATCCAAATATGAAGAAACTGGTCCAAACTAGCACAAGAAATCAATGGACTCAGGTCCAAACCACGGGCCAAAATTTAAAAACTGAAAAACTATAGAAGGATAACGAAGAAAGCCTACTTATTCTTTCTAATTAAGAGAAAAAGCAATAATAAATCCTATAAAATTAATAACAAATTTGTAAAAGAAATCATGCTCTGAGGGGATGAGGTAGAATGGGGAAATGTTGATCAGAGTACAAAGTAGGCTGAGACAGGAGTATCGCAGGTTCCCGGCCAGCCTCAGTAACTTAGTGAGGTCCTCTGCAACTTAGTGAGACCCTGTTTCAAAATAAAAAATAAAATAAAATTGGCCAGGCGTGGTGGCGCATGCTTGTAATCCCAGTACTTAGGAGGCAGAGATCGGAGGATCCGGGTTTGCGGCCAGCCTCAGATACTTAGTGAGGCCCTCCGCAACTTCGTGAGACCCGGTTTCAAAATAAAGTATAAAAAATAGGGATGGGGGTGTAGCTCGGAGGTAGAACGCCCCTGGGTTCCATCCCCAGTATCTCAAAAAAAATAAAATAAAATTGGACTGGAGGTGTAGCTCAGAGGTAGAGTGCCCCTGGATTCAATCTCCAGTACCACACACAACAAAAACAAAAGGGTACAAAGTTTAAAACAGGAAGAATAAGTTTCAGTAATCTAGTGCATTGCATGGTGACCACAAGCAATAATAATGCATCAACTTAACATTGCTAAAAGAATAGACCTTTAAAGTCTTCACCACAAAAAAATAAGTTGATGAGGTGATGGATATATTAGTTTGACTGAATCTTCCTACAATGTATAAATACATCAAAACATCACACCATATCCCATAAATACATACAATTATTGTTTGGCAATTAAAATAGATTAATAAAAATATTTATAATTTTTTTGTACTCGGGATTGAACCCAGGGGCATTCTGCCTCTTAGCTACATCCCCAGTCTCTTTTATTTTTTATTTTGAAACAGGGCCTTGCTAAATTGCTGAAGCTAGTCTTGAACCTGTGATCTTCTTATCTCAGCCTCCCAAGTACTGGGATTATAGGCGAGCACCACCACACTCAGCTAAATATTTATATTTTTTAAAAATCATTGTCAAGAGATTAAAGATGGTGGACTAGAGGAAGACAACATCATTCAGGCGCTCCAAGACTCGGAACTCAACCATCGGTAAGATTGCTCCTTGACAAGGGAAGAAAAGCAGCCAAAACTCAACAGAACAGCAACAGTTGAAGCAGAGTGGAACTGGAGGCAGAAGAAAGAGCAGAGGACAGAAAGGAGCTCCACGTATCTCTCCCAGAGACCAACTCCAGCAAAGAAGCAGCAGGTTCTTCTGAAGCCAGCGACTACACACCATAATCAAAAGCAGTTGACTTTTCTCTCTCTGTCTTCTCGACAAAGACCCGACTACCCAGATGGCTGCAGCTGAACCCATCTCTGCCTTCAGGGACCTGAGCACCACACATCAAGACCTTGAGTTAACAAGCCGTCCCAGCAAGAGACTGCCCTACACGGCCACAGGGACTCGAGTGGCAACGAACAGACTCACAGGGTCTGTGAGTTTGCAAATCACCCTTACAGAGGTGGGGGTGGGGGCTACAGTCAGACACAGCAGAAATGTGAATTAGCAGACAGCCCCTAGGGACATTCGGGTGGGAGGGACCTAGAGTCAGCAGTTCACTGCACCCTTGCAGGGTCTCCAGCAATCACCACAGGACAGCCAGCTGCAGTGTTGGTGGGGTGAAATAACTCAGCCTACACAGTTGCAGGCTTGGAAAGCTATAAACTCCTGCCTGGCTGTATTTCAGTGCTACAAGCACCAGCACCAGAGGCCAGCAAGGGCTCCCATGATCGCAGCCACCCAAAGCAGAAGTGGTGTCCCTGGGGCTAAAGAACTAAGCCACCCAAGCACCAGGCTCAGAACAGTACAATGTCTCCCTGCAAGAGCTTGGGCCCTGAAAGCAGGGAGGCCAGGGGCCGGCAGGGGTTCATGTGACCACAGCTAAAGGCTGGGAACACAACACTCTCTCAGACAGCAGAGTTTGGGTCAGGCATGCATGCAAGCCAGTGACTGACAGTGCTCCACGTGATTGTAACCAGTAGATCAGCAGCAGCGTCCCAGGGCTATCAAAGCTCAGCAAGCCAAGCTACAAGCTCAGAATATAGCAATCGCTGGCCCTGCTGGGCTTAGTTCCACTGGCCACAGAGGCCGGAGGTCAGTGCTCTGCAGTTTCACAATCAGCAGAGCAGTGGTGGTGTCTGCGGGGCATTAAATCCCAACCAGCAAGCTGCATGCTCTGAACAGAACATCATAGTCTCTGGCCCTACAGAGTTTGGGCCTGGAGAGCACAGCGGCCTGCAGCCAATCAGAGACTCCTGTTTGCCTGCACTAAGAACTATATCTAGTTAAAGAGGCTCTGGGCACAAACTCAACACTTTGATTATATGAGACAGATTGGTAGAGGCAAATATATACACCCAGCATAGACCTTATTATAAAGAGATAACAAGGTGGGCGTAGTGGTGCACGCTTATAATCCCAGTACTTGGGAGGCTGAAACCGGAGGATCTGGGTTCACGGCCAGCCTCAGCTACTTAGTGAGGCCCTCTGCAACTTAGTGAGACCCCGTTTCAAAATAAAGAATAAAAAATAGGGCTTGGGGTGTAGCTCGCAGGTAGAATGACCCTGGGTTCAACCCCACTACTGCAAAATAAATAAATAAATAAATAAATAAATAAATAAAATAAAGAGATAACAAATAGACCAGGACTGACATACAAAGAGGAAGAAGATGCCAAGACAACAGGAAAACAAACTTGAGAACCCTGAAAACATGATAATGAAGAACAGTGAGGAAACAATAAACTTCCACAACTCAACAAGGGAGATCACCAATACTGATCTGCAGGAAATGCCAGAAGGAGAATTCAGAATTTTGATCTTCAATATGATCAAAGGCCTCAAACGAAGTGTACAGGAAATGAAAGAGCATATCAATAGAGAAACTGAGGCCTAAGTAAGAAGCAAAAAGAGGCTTTGAGCTAAATGACGGAATCAATAAATGAATTAAAAACCACAATGGAAACCACCTCTGGCAGGCTAGACCACTTGGAAAACAGAGTATCACTCTTGGAAGACAGTTCATTCAAAGCTGAAAACACAGTCAACAATATAGAGAAGACAATACAACAAGACCTAAACATCCAAGAAATATGAGATAATATGAAATGACCTAACTTATGGATAATAGGCATTGAAGAAGGTCTAGAAGCACGAAACAAAGGTATCAGAAACCTCTCCAGAGAAATAGTACCAGAGAATTACCCAAACATAGAAAAAGACTTGAAAATCCACGTACAGGAGACATTCAGAACACCAATAAGACAAGATCAAAGAAGGACTTCCCACACCACATAATAATCAAAATGACTAACATAGAGGCCAAAGAAAGAATCTTAAAAGCAGCAAAAACAAAAGAACTGGTGACATTTAGGGGCAAAACAATAAGAATCTCTCCAGACTTCTCAACCCAAGTCAAAAAGGCCAAGAGGGGCGGGTATGATGTACTCCAGACCCTGGAAGAAAACAACTTCCAACCAAGACTGCTATATCCAGTAAAGATATCATTCAAAACTGATGGAGAAATAAAAACGTTCCAAGACAAGCAGAAACTAAAAGAATTCATGACTACCAAGCCAGCACTAGAAAAAACAGTTAAAGAAATAAAACACAAAGAAGAAAAAAGGGGCAAATACCAGAACCAAAGGAGGGGCGAACTCCACCAGATGGGCAACTAAACAAAGGAGAAATAACACTACATCAAACAGAAAATAGAACTCAAAATGACAGAAACAAAAATCATTTCTCAATAACACTGAATGTCAAAGGTCTTAACCCCCAATTAAAGACACAGACTGGCAATGTGGATTAAAGAACATAATCCAACTATATGCTGCTTGCAAAAAACTCACCTTACAACCAAAGATATCCATATGCTAAAGATGAAAGGATGGAAAAAGATATATCATGCAAATGGAGACCAAAAACAAACAGGAGTAGCAACACTCATATCCAACAAAACAGACTTTAAGCTAAAACACACCAGAAGAGACAAAGAGGGTCTTTTCTTATTAATAAAAGGAACAATCCAACAAGAAGATATAATGATAGTAAACATTTATGCTCCAAATGTGAGTGTACCCACTTTTATAAAACAAACTCTTTGGGACATCAAGTTTCAAATAGACCCAAATATAATAATATTGGGAGACTTCAGCATACCACTTACACCACTAGATGTGTACAGATGAGGAAAGACTCTTCAGACATAAAGAACACTATAAACCAAATGGTCCTAACAGACATATAGAGAATATTTCAACCAACAAAAGCTAAATATACATTCTTCTCAGCTGCTCACGGAATCTTCTCCAAAATAGACCACATCCTAGGCCACAAAGTAAGTACCAGCAAATTCAAAAAATGCAATATGATTCCCTGCATCTTCTCAGACCACAATAGAATGAAAACAGAAATAAACAGCAAGAAGAACAAAAGAAATTACATAAATACATGGAGACTGAATGATACACTCTTGAATGAGGACTGGATCAGGGGAGAAATAAAAAAATTCCTAGAATTAAACCAAAACAGAGACAAAACATACCAAAATCTATGGGACGCCTTGAAGCAATTTTAAGAGGAAAATTTATAGCACTGAGTACCTACATTAAAATAAAAAAAACAGAAAGTCATCAAATAAACAACCTCATGACACACCTCAAAAACCTAGAAAAACAGGAACAGTCTAATCCCAAAGCCAGTAGAAGGCAGGAGATTATTAAAATCAGAGCAGATTTCAATGACATAGAGAACAACAACAACAACGACAATAAAAAACGAAATACAAATATCAAAAAACGAAAAGCTGGTTCTTTGAAAAAATTAACAAGATTGACAATCCCTTAGCCAGCCTATTCAAAAGAAAGAATCAACCCAAATTATTAAAATCAGAAATGAAAACGGAGACATCACCACAGACAGTGAAGAAATCCAGAGGATTATCAGAAACTATTTTGAAAATTTATATTCCAATAAACTGGAAAACATGGAAGAAACTGACAAATTTCTAGATACATACAATCTACCTAAATTGAACCAAGAAGATATAGAAAACCTCAACTGACCAATAGCAAGCAAAGAAAAACAACAATAAAAAGCCTTACATCAAAGAAAAGCCCAAGTCCAGACAGATTCCCAGCTGAATTCTACAAAACCTTTACAGAAGAACTAAACCCAATACTTCACAAGTTATTCCATGAAAGCGAAAGAGATGGAATTCTTCCAAACTCCTTCTATGAGGCCAGTATCACCTTAATACCAAAACCAAATAAAGATTCCCTCAAGAAAAGAAAATTATAGATCAATATCACTGATGAACATAGATGCAAAAATTCTAAACAAAATACTAGCCATGCACATTCAAAACCACATCAAGAAAATTGCACACCATGACCAAGTTGGTTTCATCCCAGGAATGTAAGGCTGGTTCAACATACGCAAATCAATACATGTTATTCACCACATAAATCGAACTAAGGACAAAAATCACATGATCATCTAAATAGATGCTGAAAAAGCATTTGGCAAAATCCAACACCCATTCATGTTTAAAACATTGCAGAAAATCAGAATAGAAGGAATGTACCTCAACATCATTAAAGCAATATATAATAAACCCAAAGCCAACATCATATTGAACAGGGAAAAACTGTGAGAATTCCCTTTATAATCAGGAACAAGTCAAGGATGCTCACCATCACCACTCCTTTTCAATATAGTCCTTGAGACTCTTGCCAGAGTAATAAGACAAGAGAAAGATATCAAAGGAATTCAAATAGGAAAAGAAGAATTAAAATTATCTCTATTTTCAGATGACATGATCCTATATTTAGAAGACCCAAAAAACTCAACCAAAAGTCTATTAGAGCTGATTAATAAATTCAGCAAAGTAGAGGGATACGAAAATCAACCTAAAAAAATCAGTAGCTTTTCTATATGCCAACCATGAATCCACTGAGAAAGAAATACAGAAAACAATTCCATTCACAAGTACTTCAAAACCAATAAAATACCTAAGAATAAAAGTAACCAAGGAGGTAAAAGACCTCTATAATGAAAATTATAAAACACTAAAGAAAGAAATTGAAGATCTTAGAAGATGGAAACACCTCCCTTGCTACTTGGATAGGCAGAATAAATATTATCAAAATGGTCATTCTACCAAAAGTGATCTACAGAGTCAATGCAATCCCTATCAAAATACCAATATCATTATTCACAGACCTAGAAAAATCAATCATAAATTTCATATGGAGACACAAAAGATCCAGAATAGCCAAAGCAACTCTCAGCAATAAGAACCATGCAAGAGATATCACAATTCCTGACTTCGAATTATACTACAGAGCTATAATAATAAAATCAGCATGGTATTAGCACAAAACCAGATACATATACCAATGGAACAAAATAGAAGATACAGAAGCAAATCCACACACTTATAGCCAATTGATTTTCAACAAAAGTGCCAAACATATACATTGGAGAAAAGACAGCCTTTTCAACAAATGGTGTTGGGAAAACTGGTTATCTAATTGTAGAAAAATGCAACTAAATCCTTGCCTCTCACCTTGCATAGGAGTCAACTTGAGATGGATCAACGACCTTAAAATTAGACCAGAGACTTTGAAGCTACTAGAGGAGGGCAAAGGTCCAACACTCCAACATATAGGCACAGGTGGAAACTTCCTCAACAAGACCCCCATAGTTCAGGAAATTAAAACAAGAGTTAATAAATGGGATGGCATTAAACTAAAAAGTTTCTGCTCATCAAAGGAAACCATCAAGAGTTTAAAGAGAAAGCCTACAGAATGGGAGAAAAATCTTTGCCAGTTATTCCTCTGATAGAGGACTAATATCTAGACTATACGAAGAATTTAAAAGGCTTTACACTAAAAAAAAAATAACCCAATCAAGAAATGGGCAATTGAACTATATAGATACTTCACAAAAGAAGAGATACAAATAACCAATAAATACATGAAAAAATGTTCAACATCAGTAGCAATCAGGGAGATGCAATTCAAAACTGCACTGAGATTCCATCTAACCCCAATCAGAATGGCAATCAGCAAGAAGTAAAAAAAACAATAAATGTTGGTGAGGATGTAGGGAAATTGGAACTCTTCTACACTGTTGGTGGGATTGCAAATTAGTTCAGCCACTTTGGAGATCAGTGTGGAGATTTCTCAGAAAACTGGGAATGGATCCACCATATGATCTGGCTATACCATTCCTGGGTATCTTTCCAAAGGGGCTGAAATCAGAGAACTACAGTAATATGTGCATATCCATGTTCATAGCAGCACAATTCACAATAGCCAAATGATGGAACCAACCTAGATGTCCATCAACAGATGAATAGATTATAAAATCATGGGATACCCACACAATAGAATTCTACTCAGAAATAAAGAACAAAATTATGTCATTTGCAGGAAAATGGAAGGACCTGGAGAACATTATGTTAAGTGAGATTAGCCAGTCACAGAAAGTGAAGGGTCATATCTTTTCTCTAATATGCAGAAGCTAGTGAGTAATTGGGATACCAGAGGGACTCCAGATAATGGAGGAGAAACCTCAGTGGAGTCAGAGAGGTGATCTAGGGAAAAGTGAGGATCACAGAAGGAATTACTACCAACGGCTTTGTGTACATATGTGAAAATACCAATGTCAATCTCAGTACTCTGTATGAGGAAGGGGGATAGGGAGGGAGCTGGGGGGGCACCAAGTACTGTGTGCATGTATGTCACTGTTAACATGATTTATATTATGATGTGAGACTATAGTGCACCAATAAAAGCAGATTAATAAAAAATCATTGTCTAACCATGAAGCAAATTAAACTGTGGCATGACTTTGAGCAACTGGTGCTGTGCAAGAGAACCCATTTGAACATCACATGAAAGCCATTCCCTTTTGAATACCCTAGCAATGTTTTAATAGCTTAAAAACTTAAATGGGAAAAAAAGAAAAGAGTACACAGGAATCAAAATAGTGTAATGATTTAGAACATGAACTCTGGATCCAGGACTGACTAGTTTAAATCATAGTCATACAAATTACTAAACATCTCTGTGCCTCAATCCCTAGTCTTTTTTCCCTAATTTTTTTTTTTGTTTTTGGTACTGGGGATTAAACCCTGAGGCATTCTACCTCTGAGCTACACCCCCAGCCCTATTTAATTTTTTATTTTGAAAAACTAGGGTCTCACTAAGTTGCTAAGAGCCTCCCTAAATTGCTGATACTGGTCTTGAACCTGCAATCCTCCTGTCTCAGCCTCCCAAGTACTGGGATTACAGGCATGTGCCACCACACCTGGCTGCCCTAATCTTAATATATGCTTTATCATAGTGAAAATCTAAATTTGTACCTCCTTGAAAAACTGTCATGAGCATTCAGCAAGTTAATATACATAAACAGTAAGTACTTATAATATTATCTGGCACACAGTAACATCTGTATGTGAGTATTTGCTACTACTATCATGAATATTATCACTTAGCATTATTACTTAACATACAAATGATGAAGCTTAAAAGCAAAAGGAGAAAATGCAAAGATTTGACTTGACAGGAAAACACAAGAGCCCTATGGATAAATGTGCAAGGAGAATAAGTAAACTAAAAAGGGTAACAAAAGGCTGTCTTTTTTCTAATAAGGTACACATAACAATATAGACAACACAAACCTAATAATGCAAAGGGACAAGCAAGTCAGAAGATACACATCAGATGATACAATCTACGTGAAGTTCTAATACATGCAAAACTGAGCAATGTTACATGTAGAGAAGCATCTATGGTAAAAGTATAAAGAAAGCAAGAGCTCATCAGGCATCATTTGTGTCAAACGAAAATCAAAAAATACAAGACTGGGTATTTCTGAGCAGAGGGAAGATGCGACTGGCAAAGACCACACTGGCAGCTGTTTTGTTGTTTGTTTTGTTTTGTTTTGTTTGTTTTGTTTTGTGGTGCTGGGGATTGAACCCAGGGGCATTCTACCTCCAACCTACACTCCCAGCCCTATTTTTTTCTTTTTTCCTTTTTTGGAAACAGGGCCTCACTAAGTTGCTGAGAGCCTCACTAAGTTGCTGAGACTGGCTTCAAACCTGCAATCCTCCTGTCTCAGCCTCCCATGTACTAGGATTATAGGCATGCACCACCATGCCCAGCTTCACACTGGCAGCTTTAACATTCCATCCTGAAGCTGCTCGTGAGCACCCAGATTGTAAAATACATATATTCTTTATGCCTTATATAAACATTTTATATTCTTTGTGCATATGGGAAATAATTTATAACAAAAGGACAAAACTAATACATTTTAAAGGGAAAAAGATACTTTTTGCCTTTCAAATAAAGTTTTTTCTTTAAAGTTCATGATGAAGATGTTTTGATTTTTTTTATCTTTTTTCCTTAATTGGAGCATTGTAATTACACAATCATAATGAGATTCAGAATGATAGAAAAATACATAAACACAGCACCTGGTGTGAAGATTTACTTTTTTTTTTTTTTTTTGCAGTACTGGGGATTAAATCCAGGGGCATTCTACCACCAAGCTGGCTGGTTAATCTTCTCTTATCATTTAAAAAAGTAAATCTTTTTTAACCAGCCAGGGGTGGTGGTGCACACCTGTAATCCCGGTACTAGGGAGGTTGAGACAGGAGGATTGCAGGTTTGAGGCCAGCCTCAGCAACTTAGTGAAACCCTCAGCAACTTAATAAGAGCCTGTTTCAAAATAAAAAAAAAATAAAGGGCTATGGGTGTAGTTTGGAGGTAGAATGCCCCTGGGTTCAATCCCCAATCCCCCTGAAGAAAAGATAAAATTAACTGGTTTTAAGAGCTAAATATATTTCTAGGATTGTCATAGGCAAATTTCACTGGAAATTCAGACTTTCTCATCTGAGATATATTTTCAAGAATAAACAAGCAATTCCTAGCCATAAACATAAAAAGGAGACATAATTTCTTGTGCTTAGTGCCGTTACTTCAGATAGGATATTCAATAGATACTTCTAATATGTTGAAATCTATCTCTTAAATAAATACTAAATGTTTAAAGAGGCCATGTAACTGTCTACGGATCACGTTACGGGGCACACTAGACTACAAAGTTCAAACAGAAGATCTTAGAGCGCATTTATAGTTAGTTCAACAAAACAGCTTGTGAAACTTGAACAAAAAGTAACAAGAAACAATAGAATTTTAAATAATTTATTGGATCATGTTATTTCCATTAAAATTATGAAAGCAACTTGGAGACAACTCATAGATTACTTAAAGCAAAAGCAGCACCAGGTATTACCCAGTCTAATCCATTCACTTCACAGATATGAAAATTCAGGCACAAGAAACTTAAATGACTCAGGTAAGAACAAGTCAAGGAAAATCCAGTCTCCCAATTGGCCATCCAGTGTTATTTTCATGGTGCTGTCAACTCCCTCGCAACATGCCCATGAACACAAGGATGCAAATACACACATGAGGCTGCCATTTTTCATGTGCTTCTGGTCACAGGTGAACACCCTCTGTCCTCAACACATTATCTTCCTGGCTCACTACAGCAGTCTGAGTAGAAGACATATTCATACACAAGGAAATCAGAAACAAGGACTACGGTGCACTTTTTCTTTTTTGCTTTCCATCATCATGAAACTAGAACTCCAAGACCACTTATGGAGCTCTATCTGCTGGACCGTGTCCAGAAATATCTGTACTTCCTTAGTTACACACCACTAATCTAAGTATACATCTGTAAGAGGCACTATAGTTCTCCAACCCCAACCAAATCCAGGTTTTCTGACAATCAAACAATAAAAAACAAAAGAGAAATGAAAGAATAAACATAAAATGTAAGGCTCTCTGACTTATGCAAGGGCTGGCCTGCTTTTTTGGTTTCGTTTTATATATAGACTCTACCACGTAGCACCAGCTTATTTTCAATGTCTTAAGTTTAACATGTATACTGAAGAAATTTGTCTTTAAGTAAAATAGCAGATCTAAGAAACTAAAAGGAGTCATTGTATAGTTTATAGTAATTAAAGATAGGATATCCATAACAGTGACTGCCATAGGTACGTGTGTATATGGAAATTATCTACTCAATTTCACTTAAAATCTTACTATCACCCTAGGAATTATGCTCATATATCTGAAAATGTAATTTTAGAGTATTTATAGACTGTATCTCACTTTTAATCCAGGAGACTGTTTAATGGTCCAGTCTTAGCATCAAGTACATTTTCTGGCATACAATAAGCAATAGCTGTTGTAAGAGGATTTTGAGGAGTTTCCTGACATTCCAAAATTTAAGTTATGGCTCAAATTTTCAAACGAAAGTTTCCCCCACATTCTAAAGTGAGATGACAACGAGCCGCTGGAAGTCGAGGCCAGAACTTCCCTGAAAGTGCCTACAAAGCAAGAAATCAAGTACTGTCTATAGAATCTATGAGTCATAATTTCCACATATGTGTACTTTCCAAACATATGAGAATGTTTTTATGTTTAAAAAACTCATTTCAAAGTTTTATAGCAGCTTTTTGTTGTTATGTATTTCATCAGTCAATAGGTGCTAAAAGCACAACTACTAGCATATGGGAAGGTCCTAAGAAGTTACTCTTTGCCAGGCACAGTAGCACATGCCTGTAATCCCAGTACTTAGGAAGCTGAGACAAGAAGATTACAGGTTCAAGGCCAGCCTCAGCAACTCAGTGAGGCCCTCAGCAACTTAGACCCCCAGTAACTGGGTGAAACCCTGTTTCAAAATAAAAAATAAAATGGGCTGGGGGATGTCTTGAAGGTAGAACTCCCCCACCCCCAGGTTCAATCCCTAGTAACAAAAGAAAAAGAAAAAAGAGAAAAATTACTCTTAACACTGTATACTATATATAAATGTGTCACTTTAGACACATGCTATGAACAATGTACTGTTTTTAGAAATTCAGAATCAAGATATATTGTTGGTCTTGAAGCTGAGCTCTGAGAACATACTTTTTCTGCTACCGTTCTTTCTCTATTTCACCTGTAGTCATTTCCATGTTTTATAAGTATCTGTAGTCTGCCTAAATAAAACCCTCTCATTAAATAAATTCCCTCAGCTTCCCTTCAGGAAGCCAGGCATCAATAAACTGTCCGAAAGTTTCCAAATCGACACACAGCTGGACAACCCAGTTATACAAAAGTCAGGTACGACTGCTGAACCAGACCACCACAGCCATGTTTTAGAGTTCAGGGTATGGTGGCCGGGTGGATAACTCATGTCACAGGTGAGGGTATGGTGGCCAGGGTGGACAAACCAAGTGCATAGGATCCTTGCAAGTGACACTTGAGAAAATAACACAAGCAAAACATTCTGCTAAAAGGGGTGGAGATGTAGCTCAGTGGTAGAGTACTTGCAGCATGTGTGAGGCTCTGGGTCCAATCCCTAGAGCCCACTCCTCAAAAGAGAGGAGGGATACAATTTATCACAGATGGTTTTTATTTTAGATTAGGAACTTGTCAACAATTGTTTTATGGATAAGAACCTGACCATGGTAACAAAAAGCACTCATAAGTGACTTTTTTTTTAAGTACAAAGAGCACTCCATCTGCTAGAAATCACATCCTCACATTCTGTCCATTTTGGGGGAAGATGGAAGGAGGAATGAGGAGGAGTATGAGACAGAATATGTGTTCGGTTACTTGCAGGAAGTCCAACTTACAGAAAACAGGGCTTGGTGATGACGAAAACATCTAGGGAGTCAGCTCTTCATCTTAGGAAAGACAGAAGCCTCAGAGGGAGGATTAAGCAAGGAAGGAGCAGCAACACTTTTGCACTTCATTAGGTCATTCTGGATACAGTACCATCTGCTCAATGTTTCCCACATAGTATCTGCAGTTAGGAAATGTGATGTAGATCAAATTCTATCTTCTTTATGATACTTTTCCTACACCCCTCCTCTTACTGAAACTTCAATTTCATAGCTTTCAAACACAGTCCAAATTCCCTGGCCTAGCATTAAAATCCTTCCATGCTCTAAGCCAAATCAAATTTTCCATCTCTTACTTATCTTCCCACTATTCCTATTTTCATATATGCAAAAAAATTCTTTTTCCTTCACCCGTCCTCTATCTGATCTGGTAAATAGATGTGGGGTACTCAACAAAAGTTGATTCCCTTCCATAAGAGTTTTCTTCAATACTCTCCCTCCCCATGCCAATTCAATTGACAGAAAAAAATCCTATAATTCTACATATTTGACCTTCTCATTGGAAATTATAATGTTCATGGAAAAGCCTGTAAAATCTAGGTAACAGAAGAGGACTAAGAAAGAAAAGCAATGTGGCTGAGGTCCAATGTCAAAGGAAGAAGATAGTAGCAATCAGGATGCCATAAAAGCCTAGAATATTTGAAAAGTCACAATCAATACAACCTGAGACAATGGATGCTAAGCGCCTTTTCAGAATTCTTCCAGGTGATTCATTGGCCTAAGGGAATTTATAGTCTAGTGAAGAAGATGAATAGGTATAGACTTAATTATAACACAAGATAGTAAAAGGTGTGCCAACCAAGGTAAAAAGTGTCAGAGGCACAAGGAAATTCTACAAGAGGAGGAAGGCTTCACAAAATACCATCTGACAGAGGCCTTAAGGCCTTCAACCTGTTAGAAGAGTTCCAGGCAGCAGGAAGAGCTCAAACATAAATTCTTGCTCCCTAAACTATTTCTAAGAAAGTCTCTAATTATCACTTACATAGTTTCAATGAATTTATTCTAAAGAACTATTTGAGCTCAGCATTTTATCCAGCAAATTCCTGAAAATGCACAGATGTTTATCTGCAGTATGGATTAGTTGTAATCAAACAGAATTTTCACAACTCAGCTGCACGCCAAGCCCTCTTCAGCATCCCTGGCAGCAGTGTGAACTGCACTAAGGTCCCAGAGTCTCAAGAAGGGTGTCACACACTTCCACACACATTGCAATCAAGAGCAAATGATACATCTTACACACTAATACTCCCACTATGTAAAATGTAAGAATACAAACTCAAACCATCTAAATGGCTGTACTACATACTACAGATAAAGCTATGATTAGAAGAACAGACCTTAGGGAAAATCTAGATCAACAATTTGACCCGAACCACGTCTACCAGGTTCTTTCAGTCTCAGGATCTTAGGATCAAGACTCAATAATTTAATCTCATCTTATGTGTGGAGCCAAGGAACACATAAAATCTCAGGAGCTGCTGAGCAGTCATGTTCAACCCTGAAAAACAACAAACATCACACACACACACACACACACACACACACACACACACACACAGAGGAGTCAACAAAGAGAGAAAAATGAAGCAAAGAAAGGCAAAGGCTAGAGACAGGGAATGTTCCAAGGTTTTCAGTCCCTGGTCCCAGGCCCTAATAAGGTCTGTCTGCACTTGGCTTCCAATGGCCTTCCAACAAATTCCTTTCTCCCTTCCTTCCTTACTTTCTTTTCACTAAAACTAGTTCAAGTCCATTTTTGTTACTTGCAACGGAAACTTAAATGAGGCAGTAACCAAAATTTTCCATAAAGTCAAGTGGTTGATTCATTACTAGTCTACTTTTTCCATACTTTCTTTTTTGTTAGAAGCCACAAATAGGATTTCAATATGATAAACAAATGAATATATAAACAGGAATCAAGGATTGTGCTGAGCATTTTAAAAATGAAAATGCATTATGCCTAGGAGGGAGAAAATATAAAACATTTAAGGCAAAGCCTTGAGATATCTGTAAAGCAATAAGAAATGCTAACTAATAAATGGCCAATTGAAGAACTGATTACCTTCCTATCCAAAGGCAACTTAATTCCAAGTAAGTCCAATAGGCAGATCCAATTCAGTGTTCTGTGAGGTAGGATCAAAAGGTGATACCTCAATATAAGACATTTCATTCGAATGTTTCCAGATAGCTAGCCACAGCCTTCCCAGACACAAGAAGGCTCCAGTACTCTCTGGTGGTATCCGTAACTTGTATTCAAATACAAAAACTGAGTATCAAATGGTGCTAGGGCCTGAGCTTAACTCCCGGCAAAGTGTAGTCAGACATTCACCCTGTGACAGAGCCAGCACTTTCTGCTATTACGGGAAGAAAATAACAGAAGTTTAAAATTAAGGAATTCTGTCCAGGTATGTGCCAGGTATCAAAACAATCCTGAGGCAGATCTGGGCTCCCCAAAGCTGTATCCACACCCAGCAGATTTGAGTACAGGTAGACCAGTTTAACATGTGTAGCAAGTCAGAGATTAGCAATCAGAAGTTTGAACCAGATGTAGTGGGTGGCTCTGTAGGGTTAAAAAAACAAAAACAATATTATAGGATCCTGGAGTTAGAAGAGACATGGAAACTATATCCAACTTCATCATTTTACAGAGAAGGGAGCTAAACACTGGAATTAAAGTCATCCACTAAGTCCCTAACTATAATAAGCTATACAGGTGAAGATAAAATGAAAGTGATTGTGCCCAGATTCTGATAGACCTAAAAAGCATTAATTCCTAAATTAATTCTTTGGTTATTTAAAATCTATTTTAAATTAATAAATGATAAATGTGTTAAAAAACCTGACGAATCTTACATTAGAGTTAGTCTTTGAACATTCTTACTACCTGAGAAAAATAATAAGGATTTCTGACTTAATAGGTTAACATTTTAGTTAAAATATTGGAACAAGCTGGGCATGGTGGCACACCTTGTAATCCCAGTACTTGGGAAGCTGAGACAGGAGGATCTCAAGTTTGCAGCCAGCCTCAGTTACTCAGTGAGACCCTCTGCAACTCAGTGAGACCCTATTTCAAAATAAAAAATAGGGCTGGGAGCGTAGCTTGGAGGTAGAGTGCCCCTGAGTTCAATCCTCAGTACCGCAAAAATAAATAAATAAATAAATAAATATTAGAACAAGCACCTTTAAAAGCTAAAAACAGCATGTTGATTCAAAATATAAATGACGTTGCATGCTGCACTCTTGGCAGACAGGCAGTTTAGGCACTGTGACAGAAATCTAAATGGCAAAGAACTACTTATTTTTATATAAAAAATTTTCAGACATTCACATAGGGCCCTAATAAAAGTCACCAGAAATTAGACTAATATATCATCTGTGACCAAAATTTAAAGTATATGTTGAAATGGTCCAAATATAAACTTGGTATTCAAAGTTTCTGGCAAAGGGCCACAGTACAGTGGATTTTGGTCTTCAAGGGCTGTTTTACCACAAGTATTAGGTAAGTCAACACATCACTAAAAAAAGCATACATGTATTTCTTGCGGTACAATACACTCTTTATCTTTATCACCCAGCAAGGTATTTTTTAGAAGACCGTTGATAAAATGAGAAGAACCTGTTGTTTCCTAAGAAGTGCTACTAAAGCTACTCCTACAGTATGAATCTATAAAAAGTAGGTCCTGCTGGGCTGGTGGCCCATGCCTGTAATCCCAGTACTTGGGAGGCTAAGAAAGGAGGATCACAGGTTCGCCACCAGCCTCAGCAATTTAGCGAGGCCCTCTGAAACTGACACCTTGTTTCAAAACTAAAAAAAAAAAAAAAAAAAAATAGGGCTGCGGGTGTAGTACAGAGGTAGAGTGTCCCTGGGTTCAGTCTTCAGTTCCACCAAGAAAAATAAAAATAAAAATAAAAAGCGGGCCCTTTATGAAAAAAGTATTATTCAGAAACAAACATGAAACTGATATCATTGCTTCAATTAGAAATCACAAACTGCACGTTTAATTCTCTTTAATTTAATTAATTCTAATTAAATTGCCACTAATTCTAATTGACAATTTCATAAGTTCTATAAACCCCGAAGATTTTTCTTACAGATAAAATGATCTATCCTTTCAAATCTATTTTGCCTCCTATGCTGCAAATGAAAACATGAAGATAAACCTGAGGGTGCTGAACCGTAATCTATGCTTAGAAAGAAGAGTCAGCTTTCAGCTAGTTTAGGTGTCCTACTTAGCCAAATCTGATTTTGACAGTTTAGTCTACTGGTGACAAAAACAAAAGCAAACTAAAACCTCCTAAGTAATCTCAGCTCTTAGGAACTGTAATTTCTGTTCTTCCATTGCAGACAAAATAACTTTGATGACTAGTTACTCACCGCAAATATAAGAGTTCGTGGAATCTCACATTTACCTTAAACTCCTCCCTAATATTTTCCACATGATTCAAAGAAAATTATCCTTTAAACCCTTACTGCTGCGACTTAGGAATTACCACTTGATGGCTTATAGCCCTAGACCTAATACGGCAGGGACAGCACTTCACATTCAGATAGTTCGACTTGAAATAGCCCAGTGAAACACTTAAAAAAAAAGTTGGATTTTTTTTCCGCTTAAAAACCAAAACAAAATAAAACTGGTAGCTGGCAAAGCCGGCGGGGTTCTGTTGGATCCTGGCCTATGCCACGCCGCCGGGCAGGGGAGGTCCGGGCTGGCGGGGCCGAGCCTCGGGCGCGCGCCCCACTCCGCTGCACCCCGCGCCCCACTCCCCCGCGCCCGGTGCCCCACTACGCCGCGCCCCACTCCCCCGCGCCCCGCACCCTGCGCCCCACTCCCTGCGCCCCTGCGACCCACTCCCCTGCGCCCTGCGCCCCACTCCCCTGCGCCCTGCGCCCCACTCCCCTGCGCCCCGCTCCCCTGCGCGGCGGGCGGCGGTTCCCACGCCCGGCCCGTTACGCGGCCGGCGACGCGGAGCGGGGCCCGGGCGCCCCCAGCTGAGCTGCCCCCCAGCCCCGCGCCGCCCGGCCAGGTCCCTCCCTCGGGGCCCGCGGGAGCCGGCTGGCGGCTCGGGCTCCCGGGACGGGTACGGTGCCAGCGCCCGCAGCCGACCTCCTTCCCCGCGGCTCCTCCCGGCCTCCCGGCCTCCCGGCCTCCCTGCCTCCCTCTCTCCCGCGCCCCGCCGCCGCTCCGAAAGCGGGTGTCCGCGGGGCCGCGGCGTCAGCCCCGACTCGGCAGCCGGTGGAGCCCGACTCACCCGAGCGCGCGGGGCCCGGCGCGGCGGCCGCGGCCAGGCGGAGGCAGAGGCAGAGGCAGAGGCCGAGGCCCAGGCGGAGGCCGAGGCGGAGGCCGGGCGGAGGCCGAGCGGAGCGCCGCGCATGGACAGGCCGGGAGCCGCCGCCGTCCGAGCGCCTCCTCCTCGGCCGGGCTCCGGGGACGGACGGGGCGGCGGGAGGCATGACGGGAAATTCCTGGGCACGGGCGGCCGAGTCCAAATATGAGCAAAGCAGCCGGCGAGGGAGGACCGGGCGCGCGGGCCGCGGCGGCCGCCAACTCCCGCCCCCGCCGCCCCGAGCCAGCGAGCGAGCGAGCGAGGCCAGCCGAGGCCAGCCGAGGCCAGTCCTTCCCGGCACCGGCCCGAGCAGAACCCGGCGCCCTGGCCCGCCCGCCTGACACCCTGACGGCGGGAAGGGCGGACGCCGCCGCGGAGACGGGGTCCAGGGCCGGGACCGGGGGAGACCTGGCTGCGGCTGCGGACGCTGGTAGTGAGGGAACCGAAAGTTTTGGCAGATACTAAGTTATGCGAGGGCAAGGCAGGACAGCGCTGCCAGCTCCGCTAGGCAGGTGAGCCAGCCTACACCCGCTGAACCAGCCTTACGATAAGAACCACGGCCCGCACTGCATTCCACTGAGCGGCCCGTGCCGCCGCCAGGCGTGTGTGTCTGTCTCCCAGGTTTTCTTTGAATTGCAAAGGGACTCTTCTCGAACTTATATTTGAACACTGTGTATGGAGTTGAGGCAGGCCGACAGAACAAGAATTTTCACACCAGCTAAATGCTGACGTTTACACCAGCCTTACTCTCCACCTCCGGCCTCTATTCGTCTCTCTCACTCATTTTGAATTTATCGTAGTTTGTCTAAAGTGCAATGTTGAAGTTTATTCAAAAGGTGCCACCTCTGATGACCAAAATGTCAGTCCCAGATGTTTAATTACAGGCCCAAGCCTGTAGTAGCCTGACTTTTCTTTGGCACTAACTCCTTAAATAATCAAGTCCAAATGACCCTTAGCTTTTCAAGACTACATAATTATGGCTTAATTACTATAATATATTTTTTATTCACACAAATGGGACAGGACCTGGAGATGTAGGACATTATATAATTACTTATGAACATTTTAAGATGCTCCGGAAATGAGTTATTATTGATGCAAAACACTTAAGGGGTAAATGTCAAACAGATTTAGAGGGTGGATTATTCTAACATGAACTCGAGTGATGATAATTTGTATATCGCACTATTTGTTTGAAAATGCTTTATTTGAAAATCAGGAACCTTATTTCAAAACAACTTCAATTCTGGCACAGTATTAAGGCCTGTAAGCCAAAAACCAGTCCATTTGCAAGTGGCTCCCCTTGAAACATCTGGTATTAAAAAACACCATATCCCATGAATTATGCCCAGTGGATGGGCAGATTTCACCTTTAATGTACTAGTAGTGATGATGGGACCAAAGGCAGGTGACCTGAATAAACTAAAGGTAAATAAGTTGTAATACAGTAAATAATGACTGTATGAAGTAACCCATAACGTTACCCAGAACCTAGGTAGTTGGAAGGAAATACTCAGGAAACTTGAATATTCCCTCCCTTTCCTCTTTTTTTGTATATTTAACCTCATATTGCATAAGCATCTGTTTTTCTTACTTCCCCAGAACAACTAGCATAGTTCTTTGCCCGTAGTCTAAATGTTTAAAACAAAAACGAAATGAACACAGCAATTTGTAGACTGGAATATAGGAACTCCCTAAGTATAAAGAAAAAAACATGCTTCAAAGGATTTATAATAATTATGGCTATGTTTAAATATTTTGTTGAATGGCATTAAGCACAAAAATGTAAAATGATAAAGAATGTCTAATTTATGTTAATAAAAGTGAAGAGTTAATTGATCAACTTTGTAGACTTCAACAGCTATTTTGAAGGCTTGAATTAAGTATATTAATGGAGTTGAGAAAAGAACTAAAGTTCATGGGTGTCTAGTAAGTGCCAGACACGGCTAGATGTTTTACACCTGGTGTCTCATTTAAATCCCTACAAATATCTCTGAACTTATTATTTTGATCCCTGTTTTACAATGGAAGACTGAGGCATAGGTAACTAATATGCTATCAGGAAGGGGTGAGGTAGTATTAGAACTCAAACCTCATTCCAAAGGGCATATTTACATTTTACCATATGAATTTGGTCTATTTTCTTGAGATTTAAAGAAGAGGAGGAGGAGGAGGAGGAGGAGGAGGAGGAGGAGGAGGAATTTAAAAACTAAAACTATATTCCTTGGGCGCTTGTGGTATTAAGTAACTGGTGTACACTCAAGTTACTTCGAGTACTGAGGTAAAGAATACATGTTGAAATAAGACCAGGGACTTAACTGGCTTGTCAGATCATCCCTCTTGGGCCTGGGGGATGGGGCCTATGCTCTTAATAGCTGGTGGAAGAGGAAAGGTGCCACCTTCAGACCACTCTCCTTCAAGCTTTAGAGTTGAACCTCTGGTATTTTACAATGCTTTTTCTAATGTCTTTTTCATTATAACCTTAGTAACAATCATTTTAACATTACATTGGTTCTTTGATTTTTCAGGCCGAGGACCAGCAGAGGTGATCCTTCCCCCTCCCCAGTGATATGGAAACCATTAAACAACCAGATCTGGACCCAAGGGCCTGGTGGGGGGCTCCTTTGTAGCACCAGTGTCTGTTACGGAATATTCTTGCCAATCAAATGTCTCTGAAGGCAGAGTTGGGAAGCCAGTGGGCAGTAGAGCCGGCTCTAGCATAGTACTGCTCTAACTCGTCACAAAATGTCTTCAAAAGACAGGAATAATTCAAATTGCACAATCGCAGCTCTTTGTCTGCCTGTCTTTCCACCAGTGCCAGCCCTCTCCATCTATCTCATAATCAATCAAATGCTCTATGGAAGAAAATCTCTTTCACCCTTCTTGTATGCATCTATCTTATGAACCACTAAGTAGCCTATGGTTTGGCCACCCCTGAGCCAGGTGCCATCTCCTAATTCTTCACCTGTGGCTAAGATGGAAAGGTCACATGCTACATAACATGGCCAGCTTTCCACTACAGAAACGGGTTGTGTTGCTACCATTTTACTGATCCATGCTTGGGGCAGCCCCTTTCAAAAGTACAGTGGGACATACCTGTAATCCCAGTACTTGGAGGCTGAGACAGGAAGATCACAGGTTGGAGGCTAGCCTCAGCGATTTAAAGAGACCCTCAGCAACTTAGGAAGACCCTGTTTCAAAATAAAAAATAAAATAGGGCCTAGGGTGGGGGTAAAGCTCGGAGATAGAACACTTCTGGGTTCAAACCCCAGTACCACAAAAATAAACAAGTGTCTAAGCATGACAGGCACCCAAGCTGTTACCTCTCTACCATGCTATTCTTAGCTCTTTCATAAAATCCCCTCAGCCACTGCACAGAGCTTTGGGACAGCCCCACCCTACATGCCCCAAAGAACTGGCTATGCCAACAACTGCGAATGGAAAATAGACACGTTGGACTAGATACTGTTCAAAGCCCTCAGCTAGAGAGAAAGCCTAGGTTTCCTAAATTCAATGAACATCTCTCAAGTGCCACTGTTTTAAACCAATTAATGATCAATTGGAGAGAGAGTGGTACTTTTAGGGGATGTAACAGGCTCTCTGGGGGAAGTTTTTTCAAATTACACTCAATCCAAGCTCCCACAATGCTGTGTTCCCGTTTCAGAACATAGTCTGTGACCACTCCGCTCTGCTGAACACTGTTCTATACTGATGGAGTAAGCCTCCTGCCTCTGTGTGCTGCAGCTGGAATGGGGCTGAAAAGAACTATTTTCAACAACATGAGGAACATAAAGTCAATACTGACTGGCTAAGGGACCCTTGAGTTTTCTCTCAGATTCTGAAAAAGTGTGCATCGCCATGACACCCTTCTAACCTCCAGTCACCAAATGCACTAAAATAACAAGAACCATCCACCAGGAAGTCAGGTGGGACTATGAAACAGAAATGGAAGACTTAATTGAAGTGAGCATTTTCCTTCTCATGGTAAAATGGTTTGCCTGTCTCTGGGACAGCATTTTTTGATTTTACATAGTTTGTGCTCCCTTTTTGTTGATTAATTCTGGGGGGATTTGAAGTGATTGACATGCTGCCTGGTTCTCCCAGCATTGGCTTTGGATATGCTACAGCAAGTAATAAATATTTAACAAGATTTTCAATATTGTGGAGAATTAAGTGATCCTCTCTAAACCAGCAAAGCTGCTTGACTTTTGGCAAGATTTTATAACGTAAAGTGATATATGCAAAATCGACTACAGATGAACATCGAATCAGGAGGCAAGGATGAACTCTCAAGTGGTGCAAGCAATTTCTGATGGGAGACTTCATCCTATTCTCTTACTCGGCTTCTTGTATTAAGAGCATCTCACCCCATGGCATGTGTGTCCAATATCCCTAAGTGTGTTGTTCATACAACTTGTCCCTCACTGCAAACCAGCTCTTTCATCTGTTCTTCATCCAAAGTGGCTACCGTCTGAGCCAGGGGGGTAAACTCTGGCTATGGTGGGTTTCCTGGGAAATGGTATGTTGTTCTCCAAAACAACACCTCAAAGAGATTCTCCTGGTTTAACCTCTGCCTTACTTTCCCCTTGTGAGCTGCTGGCAGAGCACATCTCCGCATCAGAGGCAGCTCTGCTAGGGGACAGGAGCTTGGGCTCTAGCCTCAGGCCAACCTAAATCTGAGTGTGGGAGGTGGGCAAGTCATTTCTCTAAGCCTTCATATTCTTGTCTAGAAAACGGAAAATAAAGGTGCCTGGCTGCACATGGTGCTCAGCACCTAGTACCCTGCTGGCACATGCTAAGTCCATAATACTAGTATAGTACTGATACTACTTTTAATCATTCTTTGCCTTTAAGCCTTATCTGATTTTTATGTCTTAAATGACTCAGAGTTCCTCTTCACAGCTCAGAGCCTACATTTGTATTCATAATCACCCCTTAAGGAAGTCTGTTCCAATTTAGTAATCTTTTCAATGTGTGTGTGTGTGTGTGTGTCTGTGTGTGTCTGTGTGTGTGTGTGTGTGTGTGTGTGTGTGTTTTACTGAGGATTGAACCCAGAGGCATTCTACCTCTGAGCTATACTCCCAGCCCTACTTTGTTTTGAAACAGGGTCTCACTAAGTTGCTGAGGCTGGCCATGAACCTGTGATCCTCCTGTCTCAGCCTCACACGTACTGGGATTAGAGGCATATACCACCACGCTGGCTTTCAATACAATTTTTTAAAATTACTTTTTATATTTATACTCAAAGTTACCAACAGTTATTTCTAAATATTTTAACTTCCTCTAATCATATTAGAGGGCTTCACTCATAGTTGAATAATCAAACTATTTTGTGAAAAACACTTGTAGAATCACCACCAAATATATGATTTAAAATAGCCGGGTGTGGTGGTGCACACTTGTAATCCCAGTACTTGGGAGGCTGAGACCAGAGGATCTGGGTTCACGGCTAGCCTCAGCAACTTAGTGAGGCCCTCCGCAACCTAATGAGACCCTGTTTCAAAATAAAGAATAAAAAATAGGGCTGGGGGTGTAGCTCAGAGGTAAAATGACCTTGGCTTCAATCCCCAGTTCCGCAAAAAAATAAACAAATTAAAAATATATCTCCAACAAAGGAATAAATAGCCTGTGCATATTCAGTTATTCACTAATTCATTTGAATAGCTACTGAATGCTACAACATACCAGATAGATCATTAAAAAATGGATCGGTAAAATATTTAGTATGTTAAAGAATGGTTATGACTAATAATAAAACTAAGTCAGGGGAGGTTGCTGAAAGTGTTGGGGAAATAACATTAAAGACCTGAACAAAGCTGGGTATGGTAACCCACACCTGTAATCCCAGTACTTGGGAGGCTGAGACAGGAGGATCACAGGTTCAAGGCCAGCCTCAGCGACTTTATCCCAGTACTTGGGAGACAGGTTCTAGGCCAGCCTCAGTGAGACTTTCAGCATCCTAGTGAGACCCTGTTTTGAAACAACAACAACAAAAAAAGGGCTGGCTGGGAGTGTACCTCAGAGGTAGAATGCCCTTCAGTTCAATCCCCAGTACAAAAAAAAAAAAAGACCTGAAAGAAGCTGGGCATGGTGGCTCATGCCTGTAATCCCAATACTTGGGAGGGTGAGACGGGAAGATCTCAGGTTCAAGGCCAGTCTCAATTTACAAGACCCTGTTTCAAAATTTAAAAATAGGGCTGGAGATGTGACTCAGAGCCAGAATGTCCCTGGGGTTCAATCCCCAGTACCACAAAAGGAAAAAAAAAAAAACCTGAAAGAAGGAAGCAAGCCATGCAAGTACCTGGGAGAGGAGGAACAGCAAGGGAAAGGTCACCCGAGGTAGAGGGGCCTGCTCTGGGGACTTCAGGAAGCCAGGTTAGGGAGAAGAGGGCAGGAGGGAAAGGGGGCAAGGGAGCAGGAGAGCGTTAGGAGACATGGTCTGGGAGGCAGTCACATAGGGCCTTACGAGTCATCACCAAGACTTGGGCTTTTATGAAAAGCCGGGAAGTTTCACAGGGTTTTAAGAAGAGCAGAGACGTGACCTGAGTTACATTCTGACATAACTGGCTGCTTTGGTAAGGAGATGCTTGGAGTGCTCCAGGTGAGAGATGATGGTGATCCAGAGTCGGAGGAAGCAGTGGAGGTGGTGAAGATGATCAAACTGCGGATATATTTGGAAGGAGGGGCCCACTGGATTTGCTGACACACCCAATGTGGGGTGTGAAAGAAAAGTTAAGAAAAGAATGTCTCTGTACTTTTTTTTGGCTGAACACTACAGAATTGCCATCCCTTGAGATAGCAAAGATTCAAGAGTAGGTGCTGGTGTAGTAAGAATGTTATTAGATCAGTTTTAGAAAGTTAAGTTTGAAATGGCTTTTAGACATCCAAAGTAATAGACTATTAAATACAAGTTCAAGTAGACTATTAAGTACAAAAACCACAAGTATGGGAGGATATCTGGATTGCGGATAGCAAAGAGATGGTATTTAAGTCATAAGAAGCCCATGGATTAGTAGCAGGTAAGAGAGGAGCCAGCTAGAGCCACAAAGAAGGTGTGCTTAAAGAGGTAGGAAGTGCCAGGCATGGTGGCACATGCCTGTAATCCCAGTATTCGGGAGGCTGAGACAGGAGGATTGCAGATTCGAGGTCAGCCTCAGCAACAAAGTGAGACTCTCAGCAACCTAGCAAGACTCAAACAATAAAATCAGGCCAGGGGCGTAGTCAGAGGTTGGGTTCAATTTCCCCCAGTAAAACACACACACACACACACACACACACACACACACACACACACACGAAATATGGAAACCCAAAAGGCAAAGGAAGCTTTTATTTCGCTTTTTGATGATACATTTGATTTATAGAAGACAAAAATGATGTAAGACCAAAACAGAATAAATGAATAACCTTTTTATTCTTTTAAATGGATGAACATAAGATATTAAGAATGATATTATGAGTACAAATCAACTCTAAAATTTACCCGCAAATATGGCCTGTAACATGAGGAAGAGCAGCCCTGGAGCACAGCTATGTCCTCCACTGTGACCACGCTGAACGTCTCCACAGGTCCAGTGGTCAAACACCAAACACTCGTGGCATGAAAAGAATAACTGAGTGGCAATCCTGACAGATGGGAATAAATGCATCTTTTCTCTCTATCCAGAGATGGAAAGCAACTTTGGCAAGATTTAAATGTATGCAAAGCAGTTTTATTTATTTATTTATTTATTTTGTGGTACCGGGGATTGAACCCAGGGGTGTTCTACCTCCATGCTACACCCCCGGCCCTATATTTTATACTTTATTTTGAAACCGGGTCTCACGAAGTTGCGGAGGGCCTCACTAGGTAGAGAGAGAGAGAGAGACAGGGAGAGACAGGGAGAGAGAGAGAGAGAGAGAGAGAGAGAGCGCGCGCTGAAGCTGGCCGCGAACCCGGATCCTCCGGTCTCTGCCTCCCAAAGTACTGGGATTACAAGCGTGCACCACCACACCCAGCTTTACAAAGCAGTTTTAAATCTGTTCTTTTACATACTTCACAAATGTTGACTATTGTTTTTTAAAGCTGGCTGTCATAAAAGTGGAGAAATAAACTTGCAGCCGGCAGATTTCCATTCAAATTTCAACTATGCCATGTAAAAGTTGTGTATGACTTTGCAATTCAGTTACATCATTTTTGAAATGGAAGTTATGGAGAATGGGACTGCCAGAAGCAGGTTAATGTTTGCTAGGAAAGGTCTAAGGGTCATGGAAAGTCATGGTCAGACTGATGAGCTGGCTGGAAGCAGCCCGCTCCTCCAAGGCCAACATTCCTGATTCTCTTGCAGGCATTTATTCCCAAATATCCCACTTGTCAAATATTGTCTCAAGATCTTCTGCACATCCTCTGTGGTTTTACTCTCTACAACTGTTCTGCGGACAGCCAAGTCAAACGTTTACCTCTAGCCCTTGCTGCACGTATACTAATTAAATTTTACCTCTCAAGCGTTGCACGTATGCAGGAGCATCCATACCTCAACCTCCCCCCTCAAAAATGAATAAAAGCTGTGGACCAGGGGCCAGCAGGGCCTTCGCCATAGAGTGAGGTCCCCTGGCCTGCCCCTCTCAGATCTGCTCTGGGTCTGCGTCATTCTTTTCCCCTCAGGTGTGCTGCAGGACAGTAACCAACAGGAAGTAAATTAATACCTGTCCCACCTATTCTGTAGAGGGGACTCTCAAACTACTGAAGTCTAAAGCAAATCATGATTGAGGAAAATTGCATTTTTCTAAATTCGCCCACTTTCATTTTTTTTTTTTTTTTTTTGCAGTACTAGGGATTGAACCCAGGGGCATTCTACCTCTGAGCTACACCCCCAGTCCTATTTTTTTTATTCCTTATTTTGAAACAGGGTCTCACTAAGTTGCGAAGGGCCTAAACAAGGCTGGCCGCGAACCCGGATCCTCCAGTCTCAGCCTCCCAAGTACTGGGATTACAAGCGTGCGCCACCACACCTGGCTCATTATTTTTTTTATAAACCACCATTCTTATCTTTAAGATGCTTCCTTGAGATTTTGATAAAATTAAATACCTCCTATAAAAAAGCACATTCACATAAAATTTAGTATACAAGTACACACTGATTGAATATCACTTTAGAATGCAATCAGAGAAGCTGGGCTTGCTAGCGCAAGCCTGTAATCCCAGTACTTGGAAGACTGAGACAGGAGGATCACAGGTTCAAAGCCAGTCTCAGGAACTTAGTGAGGCCCTGTTTTCAAATAAAAAATAAAATAGGGCAGGGCAGCTCAGAGGTAGAATGCCCCTGGGTTCAATTCCCAGCAGCACTACCACCACAACAAAAAAAGTAATTGGAGTTATACATTTGTTGGGTGGAAGAGAAACTTAATGAAAATAACTTCTAAAAAGTTTGAGTGTACAGCACACAGTGGGGCAGACAGGAGAGAAGAGGGTTGGGAAGGCCACCCAGACAGGTGTTGCCGAAACCTGGGCTCGAAGTAACATCCTGTCCTAAAATGATAGCAATGAAACTAGAGATAAACACAGAGATATGGTAGGAATACAGTTGCCAGGAAAAAAAAGCAGAATAATTCAAATAAATTTGAATTCTAGATATACACCAAAGAATCTTTTAGCATAAACATACCCTAAATAGTGCACGAAATATACTTACACTAAAACATCTTTCATAGTATATCTGAAATTCAAGTTTAACTGGACATTGTGGGTTTTTTCCCTCCCCGATCTAGTAGCCCTGGAAACTGGTGAACTCTCTTCCACCCCACCTCTATGTCTTACAGCAGCCTCTGAAACAAACAAAAATGTGTGCAACGTGACCACTGTGAAATAAATGAAAATCACTGCTAGTCCAGCTCTTAATGTGGATCCTGAACAGATCAGAAAAAATGTCAAAATTTTCTTTACAGACCCATTTATTTTCCAGCCAGGGCATGAGCCTTCCTAATATTGTGGCTACACTGTTTTTCATTTTTGGTATCGGGGATTAAACCCAGGGACATTCTACCTCCAAGCTACACTCCCAGCCCTTATTTTTTTTGAAACAGGCTGTCCTCAAATCTGCAATCCTCCTGTCTCAGTCTCCCAAGTACTGGGATTATAGGCATGCACCACCATGCCTGGCTTGTATCCTGTTCTTAGTATCAGTTTGGTACTCTACTGTGCAATCTACATGAATGTGTACATGTGTGCACCCTTAGTGTACAGGTTAATGCAAAGGGACCACTGGCCCAAAGATCCCCCTGGAGAATGAATGGAAACATGGATTGGAGGATCCAGTCTGTTTGCTCATCACCTGCCACCTACAAACACAAGCACACACGTGTGAGTGTGTGAGACAGGGCAGGGGCATTTTTTTCCAAAGTAATCTATGCAGCCTAAGTCTGGGGCTTTATTTGATTGGACAGTGTATGGTACATAATGGAGAAAAACAAAAGCTCATGGAGGAAATGGGACAGTTGAAAGATTCAAAGAAGATCCATTTGAGGTGGCAATGCAGCCTGCAGGCAGGTCACGCAGGAGCATTCAGGACGGTGACTCTCCATCTGAACACTTAAGACCTTTAAGCACTTTTCTTAGGTCATGCAAGAGAAAATCCAAAGTAGAGCGACAGAACTTTAACCCTTGTCCCTCCTACTTATTTTGCTCTATGAGGGAAGACTTGGCAGTACTTGGATATTGATTGAATTCTTAATAGTAATAGAAAAACTTGAAAATGAATCTAAAGCCTTCCTCCTTTTGTGATGCCATAAAGTACAAAGGGGGCTTTTAAAATGCTTACTGACCCTGTAAATGGGAGGAGAGATGAAGACAGAATTTACATATGTTCAACTCCCACAAGAGAAAATAGAACATTTGCCACTTACCTTCCCACGTTGGCAAATAATGAAGTAAAAATAAAATACTTCCTCCTAAAAAACATTATATTCTGCTTCAAGTGATAAGTTATGACAACAAGAAAAATTGGCTCACATTACTGAAAATATGTAACTATCACAACTAAAGTTCTGAAAAATCCAAGATATTTAGGTAAAAGAGACATTTACTATATATAGTGTTGCAAGTAGAGCAAAGCACTAAAACAAGAAAAACACCCCCCACATCAATCAGTGGGCTCAGCCTATTTCATGTTTCTTCATGTCTATAAAGAAAACATATTGGAAAATCTCTATATATTTAGCATTTTTATTATCAACATGAATGAAATAGCTTTGAACTATTTCCAACTTTGCCTCTAAAATCCTTTGCCCGATAGCACAACATATTTCCTGTTCTTGTACTCTGTGGGAAGTAGCACACCCATTTCAATCTTCATCACTTTTTTCCTGTATCGACATTCATGGGAAGAATTACTTGGTGTTGCTCTAATAACCCTCCCTAGATTGATATCTCTCAGACCCAGAAGTGGTCTGAAAATGGGTCCCACACTTAAGTCAGAATTACCTGAAGATGTCCTGGGATCTTTCCCAGATGCGGTGATTCAGATGCAGTCTCTAAGACACAGTCTTCATGACCTTTCAAAAATATCTCATAATCAGGAAACTCAAATGTCTAGAATTTTCAGTTTTATCCTATAAATAAGGGAGTTCATTATGAATTCAGGCACTTCAAGACTCTGAGCTGCTTCCTGAGTCATCAGTGATTACATTAAGCTCCTCATAGTTCTAGTTCTATGAATATTTTATTATATGCATTGAAAAGCAGTTATTTTTAATTTGATTATGATAAGCCATAGGTAACTGGGAATTAAATTTAGCAGGATACTCCTTTAATAACTATTTCAGGTAAATAGGAATTTACCTGTATGAGTCACTCTAATACCAGAGTATGAAATACTTTTATTATATCAAAATAGCTATGTACATATTTTTCTGAACACAATAAAAGCATATTTCTTTAAACATTTTACTCATACATGCACTATTTCTTCTACCAATATCTGTATATAATAAGGCTCTGCTTTTTTTTTTTTTCGGTACCAGGGATTGAACCCAAGGGCGTTCTACCTCCGCGCCAAACCCCCGGCCCTATTTTTTTATACTTTCTTTTGAAACCGGGTCTCACGAAGTTGCGGAGGGTGTCACGAAGTAGAGAGGGAGAGAGAGAGAGAGCTGAGGCTGGCCGTGAACCCAGATCCTCTGGTCTCCGCCTCCCAAAGTAGTGGGATTACAAGCGTGTGCCACCACGCCCGGCTGAGGCTGTTTTATAAGTAGTGTTTTAAATACATTGAGCTATCCTTGGAAAATTAAAATGGGAAATAACTACACAATTAGACTTTTATTTAGATATGAGACAATGTAATTTTTAAAATTTGCTTACATTAATGTGATATTGAAACATGGCTTATTTACATATGAAACAATGCAGAATTCCTAATTATGAACGAATGACAGATGAGCAGCCAATCAACAAGGCTCATTGCTACATCTCAGAATCTGAGCATAGGATTCAACAACTCACATGACTGTTTATCAAAACAGTCATTCTTGCTCACTGCTGGCTTCTCACTCATTTCCATTGCTCCCTGTAATCTTCTAGGAATGCTCACCATATAAATGAATCCCACTGTTATAAAGTATACATCAGGCTGGGCGTGGTAGCTCTCTCTCTCTCTCTCTCTCTCTCTCTCTTCCCCCCCGCCCCACCTCTCCCCCTGTCTCTCTCTCTCTCTCTACTTAGTGAGGCCCTCCGCAACTTCATGAGACCCGGTTTCAAAATAAAGTATAAAAAATAGGGCCGGGGGTGTAGCGCGGCGGTAGAACGCCCCTGGGTTCAATCCCCGGTACCGCAAAAAAAAAAGTATACATCATGTGAAATTATTATTATTTTTGGTACTGGGGATTGAACCCTACCTCCAAGCTACAACCCAGCCCTTTTTATTTTGAAACAGGGACATCCTAGGTTGCTGAGGCTGGCTTCAAACCTGATCTTTCTGTCTCAGTCTCTCAAGTACTGGGATTACAGGCGTGTGCCACTGTGCCCAGGTATATGAAATTAATTTTTAAGACTCCTATGATTAAAAGATTATAGCAGCCTATGTGTTCAGAGGGACATTAAGGAACATTTTAATAACACAGGACTAGTTGTAGACAATCATTTTCACAGTTCAATGTTTTCCTCTGGCATGCAGAACTGGTTTATTCCAGTTGGGCTAACACCACTCTAATAACTGACACTACCCTAGTTCCAATGATGGTAATTTTTTTTTTTTTTTTTTTTGCGGTACTGGGGATTGAACTCAGTGGCACTCTACCTCCGAGCTACACCCCCAGCCCTATTTTTTATTATTTTGAAACTGGGTCTCACGAAGTTGCGGAGGCCTCACTAAGTAGCTGAGGCTGGCCGCGAACCCAGATCCCCCAGTCTCAGCCTCCCAAATACTGGGATTATAAGTGTGCGCCACCACGCCCGGCAAATGATGGTAATTCTTATACCGACATCCTTAGTATTTGATCTCATGTTCTTTTTTTTTTGCCTTTTTGAAGCAGAAGCACTGAGCATGAAAAGGAGGAAATTTTAGGCACAATAGTTGAAAACTTAACAATAAAATGAGTAAAAAAGTACACTATTTCAAAGCCAAGTAAAAAGAATACATTAGTTCCAAAAGAACAAAAATAGTTAATAATAAAGACAAAAGGAAGATGTCAAAACGCCTGGACATTCAAAATTGTTCCCAACAGGGTCATATCAGAAAATTAACTACTAATAGAATGTTTGCTGTACCTTCTATCAGATGTAGCACCTACTCCTACTTTGCTAAGAATTACTTTTTGTGAAGATGTATGTATGATAAATTTCTCTAGATGCTTTTATTGCATCTATTTGAGATGGTCATATTATTTTGTTAATGTGACAAAATTATGCTGATTTTCAAATGTCCAACTAATTCTGGAATTAACCCAACCTGGTCATGATGTGTAATACTTAGTGTACATTGCTGGGTTTGTTTGCTGACCAATATAGTTTGTGTTGAATTTTTACATCTCTGTTCATTAAGATTGGCCTATAAACTTGCCCTTTCAATTTGGTATTTGCATCAAGGTGATACAAGTCAGTGCAGCACCCCTTTTTTGTATTTGCTACAATAGGGAACATGCCACTTGAAACAGAAGCATTAAAGAACATATATATTTTCAAGTCTCTCTTAGGACTGAGAAGTTCAGGAGGACCACAATGAACAACAGCAAAGGGATGTGAAAAATAGATCTTATTTCCAAGTAGTCTTATAGACTAATTTAGAAATAGTAACAGTGATGTTATATGGCAGGCACTTTATATTATTTTACATAATTCTATCAACAACACAATTACTACTCTTTTAAAATAAACTGAGAGCCAGGTATGCTTGTAATCCCAGTACTTGGGAGGCTGAGATGGGAGGATCGCAGTTTCCTGGCCAGCCTCAGCAACTTAGTAAGACCCTCTGCAACTTAGGGACACCCTGTTTCAAAATAAAAAAAAAATAAAAAATAGGGTTGGGGGGTATAACTCAGAGGTAGAACCCCCCCTGGTTTCGACCCCCGGCACCAAAAATAAATAAAATAAAAAATAAAAATAAACTGAGTCTTTGACTATGTAAATAACTTAAGGTCACAAAATCAGAATGTGTCAAATCTGAAATCTGGCCCCCAAGGCTGTGCTCTTAACCTTGCCTCATTCCTTCGTCTCCCTTCTCTCAAAGCAGGAATCTGAAGTGTTTTGGAAGACCTTTCATACACTGGCTAGTACTAACATCTCATGGGTCTGCAGTAAAAGAAACCTCTTCAAAAGTGCTGAAATCATAAAAATTCAATGCATAAGTTTCATTGCCAAAGGGTGGCAGTAATTCAAAATATAATACCAGAGAAGGTCAAATTTAAAACAGAGTAAAGACAAATTACGGGAATTCTAAATAAGGTAAACATTTAAATACATGCGATAAATGTATGTGGAGACATTTTGTAAAATAAATGTGATCAAACAGATTCATCTCTACTGCTAAATTTTGGAATATTTCCTTCCAAATGTATATAAAATGTATATAAAAATATACTCTTCATTCTAGATATACAATTTTTCACCTTTTAACAATTCTGATAATAGGAATACATTTTAGAATCAATAGTGTCTTAAAATCATTGTCAAAGTTATAAATTGCTGTCTACTTGCATTAAAGCCCATTTCTGCCAGGGCACTGAAGTTTTCTTCTTGGGGAAACTACCAACTGTGAGCACTTTAAATCAAATTCTTTGCTTGACGCTTTCTGGACTATGCTGGAAGTGGGAACTGAAACCATGAGCATACGTATAAGGAACAACTGGGCTCGTGGGTCTACTCTCACCCTGGCTCTGGGGCTATCCCAGCTCTATGCCAGGGTCTTCTGTTAGAATCTGTATCTTCTGTGTCATTTTTGTTGTTTTCTTCCTTAAGTGCCAGAGGAAATAATGGTGCCTCTCCAATTGGCAGTGTCCTACATCAAGTATATTTGAGATTATGTATATGCAATTTTAGTACTACACAGACACAATTTTCACATCTTAAATATTCTTCACACATTGTTATGATTTCTCAGGATTCCATATGTATGTATTCCTATATTTATAGATTTAGGGTGCTTCTAATTTTTATGTCAGTATAAATTATAGCTGTGATAAACATCATTTTCATGTTATCTGATTTCTTTGGAATAAATTCCTCAAAATTAAAACATCAGTCAGGTGAAGTGGCACATGCCTGTAATCCCAGTACTTGGGAGGCTGAGACAGTAGGATTTCAGGTTAAAGGTCAGCCTCAGAAACTTAGCAAGACTCGGCAACTTAGCAAGATCCTGTTTCAAAGTAAAAAATAAAATAGGTCTGGGAGTGTAGCTCGGAGGTAGAATGCCCCAGGGTTCAATCCCCAGTACCACAAAATAAATAAATTAAAACATAAACTCAAATGGTATGTAATTTTTTGATGTATTGGCAAACTAACCTGCACAAATGCTCATAATATTATACAACCACCAAAAGTATGTAAGGGGCCCTATTTCCCTAAACTTAAGTCAAATTTATCAAGCTTCATATGCAAAAACATTTCTCAATTGTTCATTTGCTTTTACTTCTGTGGCTGAATACTTCATATATTTATTGGCAATTTGCAGCTCTTCATTTGTAAATCTACTTCTGTTGTCATTTTACTTTTCTATTTGGATGTCTTTTTATATTAACTTTTAGATTATTGCAAATCATATACTAATATTTTTCCATTTCCTTGTCTTTTAACTTGTTCTTAGAATTTTAGGATATAATAGTAATTTTTATCTTAATACAACTCTTCATGTAACATTCTTCTTTATGGTTTGTTTCGGTGCTCAGCTTTTACCAACTGCTTTCCTCTGATTTTTCTTTCAGTTATTTTATGATTATTTCTGAATTCACTCTTCATTCCTCCTGGAACTTATTTGGGTATGTGTACAGAGGATTAACAAATAAAAGTTGCAGGAAGGCTAGGCGTGGTGGCGCACGCTTGTAATCCCACTACTTTGGGAGGCGGAGACCGGAGGATCCGGGTTCGCGGCCAGCCTCAGCTCTCTCTCTCTCTCTCCGTCTCTCCCTCTCTACTTAGTGAGGCCCTCCGCAACTTTGTGAGACCCGGTTTCAAAATAAAGTGTAAAAAATAGGGCCGGGGGTGTAGCGCGGAGGTAGAACGCCCCTGGGTTCAATCCCCGGTACCACAAAAAAAAAGTTGCAGGAAATTGATACTAATATAGATAGAGCATATTAATAATATAAGGTTTAATATGAAAATAGAATTGGGGTGAATTCAAAGAGTCAGAAAACAAATTCTGATCTGCCCCTCATCCATTCTCTGCTAGAATCTAAGAGAACCAAACGAATGTGTTTGCAGAATGGTATTACTCAGATTCTCATTGTTCCCGGTTAACTGCTTAAAACAGTAGTTCTCAACCTTTATATTTATTATATTTGTTTGTTTATTTATTTATTTATTTATTTATTTATTTATTTATTTATTTATTTCTGCGGTACCAGGGATTGAACCCAGGGGCGTTCTACCTCCGCGCTACACCCCCGGCCCTATTTTTTATTTTGAAACCGGGTCTCACGAAGTTGCGGAGGGCCTCACTAGGTAGAGAAAGAGAGACAGGGAGGGAGAGAGAGAGACAGGGGGAGAGAGAGAGAGAGAGAGAGAGAGCTGAGGCTGGCCGCGAACCCGGATCCTCCGGTCTCCGCCTCCCAAAGTACTGGGATTACAAGCGTGTGCCACCACGCCCCGCAGTTCTCAACCTTTAAAAAAATTTTTTTTTATTGGCATGGTGCCGCTAATAGGCAACAGGAGTTGACTAGACCTTGATCTTTGCCACCCCAAGTATATCCACCAACTCTAAAAGCTAATATTTTGGCCGCTATGTCTTATCAGTTGCGAGGTTCTGTTCCGGAATAGTTCTGCTACTTATGTTCCTCTGACAGGATCCCTGCTCTGTGTTACTAGTAGTCTATAAGTCAGACACTGGTAGTGATGTAGAAAAGTCTGTGATTGTCAAATAAACAAGAGCCCTGGGCAAAATAAACATCAGGAAACCATCCTCCTGCCCCTTTTATCCTGTAGCTTGCCATGGTAAGGAGAGATTGAACTTTAGGAATATAACTGATCATCTGTTGTGTTAGTGGGACATATGAAATCCTCTCCAGTTTGTATGGGAAAATTGAGTGGCCCCATACTGTGGAAGTATTAAGTCATTAAGATCTAAGTTACTATCAGCCAAAGGGCCTGGGCCTTTTCTAAGGAGACACAGTTGCAATAGCCATAGGCCACTGGCTCTAGTAACATTGACTAACAGAGTTCTAGCCTTTTCTTTGAAAACACTTTTACTTTCATTGAATGATACATTTTTCCCACTAATTTTATACACCATGATTATCACATACTGAATTCTAATATACTGGCGTATCCTTATACTTCAAGCATTTATTAACTACATTACCTCAGTTTTGATGTTGAATCATTCTAACATAAAATATTCTCTTACAAGCCAGGCGTGGTGGTGCACACGCTTGTAATCCCAGTACTTGGGAGGCTGAGACTGGAGGATCCGGGTTCATGGCCAGCCTCAGCTACTTAGCGAGGCCCCCTGCAACTTAATGAGACCCTGTTTCAAAATAAAGAATTAAAAATAGGGCTGGGGATGTAGCATGGAGGTAGAATGCCCAGTACCGCAAAAAAAAAAAAAAAAAAAATTCTCTTACAAAAATGTCCTTCACAAACTCAGTGCCTCCTTGAATTCTTCTCTGCTTTGTAGTACTATATATTTCTGCCATTGTTAAAATGTGTTTATCACTCAAAAAGTGCAATGAAAAATTCACTACAAATTGAACTTGTAAGCCTCTCAAAACACAAAATTTCATAAAGACAAGAACAATGAGGGAAAACTGTGCAAATCACAAGCATCGCCAGAACACTGCCAGAGAATGTCAGGGCCAGTCCAGTTAGTTAGGCTGACAAAGGACAATGAAGAGAAAAGGACGTAATGGTTAGTCTGTATATATTTCTGTATAACTTTGAACTTTACTGTGATGTGTAATTACAACACACCAATAAAAGTATAATAAATCGGCAAGGATATTAACATGTTTCTGGGAGATGATGGCATAGATCCCTTTTGTTAAAAAAAAGTGCCTAAGGGAATGACATAACTAGAGAAAGATGCCTACAAGAAATGGATGTCTGGGATTATTTTTTGTAAAAATGATTGAGAATTCCAAAAGTTAACATACTTATAATCTAACTTTTGTTATAAATAAAATTTGTAGTCGGGCATGGTGGCGCACGCTTGTAATCCCAGTACTTGGGAGGCTGAGATAGGAGGATCGCAGGTTTGGCCAGCCTCAGCTACTTAGTGAGGCCCTCCGCAACTTAGTGAGACCGTTTCAAAATAAAGAATAAAAAAATAATAGGGCTGGAGGTGTAGCCCGGAGGTAGAATGCCCTTGGGTTCAATTCCCGGTACTGCCAAAAATAAATAAATTTGTAATTTTCACAAAATAATTCAAGTTAAAGTTCTAGTGAAGCTACATATTATGAAAATGTGGACTCTGATTAGGGTGAGTTTAAGCGACCTTATCCTAGTATCAGTTATACTTAGATAAGGATCTGTGTCAAGGCACTTACTTTCAATATCTGCTTATATATTTTTGTTAAAAGGGAGGTGGAGACAGGAGGATCTGGGTTTGCAGCCAGCCTCAGCAACTTAGTGAGACCCTCTGCAGCTAAGTGAGACCTTGTTTCAAAATAAAGAATAAAAAATAGGGCTGGGGGTGTAGCTTGGAGGCAGAATGCCCCTGGGTTCAATCCCCAGTACTGCCAAAAAAAAAAAAGTAGATTGTTTTAATATGATAGGATCAATCTGTCCTTATTGTGTCTTAATTTAAAAAAATACTACCTTTCTTATTAATTCTTCCAGCTGATATTCTAGAAATTCACTTAAAATTTCTAGAAATTAATCTATTATCTATTGAAACTTCCATTAGAATTGCATTTAAACTTTTTATTAATTTAGGAAGAATCAGCCCATTTACTATAGTGTATCTAGAAAAAAAAATTTTTTTTTTTTTTGCGGTACCGGGGATTGAACGCAGGGGCATTCTACCTCCGCGCTACGCCCCCGGCCCTATTTTTTTATACTTTATTTTGAATCCGGGTCTCACGAAGTTGCGGAGGGCCTCACTAAGGAGAGAGAGAGAGAGAAAGAGAGAGAGAGCTGAGGCTGGCTGCGAACCTGGATCCTCCAGTCTCCGCCTCCCATAGTACTGGGATTACAAGCGTACGCCACCACGCCCGGCTTATCTAGAAAAATTTATACAAATTTGTTTTCCTTGAACTCTCTGGGGAAGGGTTTTCTCACATTTTAAAGGTCTTCTATATTTATTGCTGCATCCATTCCCAGCTACATGTGTGCGCCAATCTGTCATACCACCATCTAAAACAGCGTGCCTGCTGAACACTCAGGTGCCAATCAGCAAAAGCAGTATTGCTTTTTATACAGCAAGAATGAGTTTTGAAGATGGGGCAATAAGGAATAAAACTTACTTCCATAATATAATGGTATAGATATCTTAAATAAATCTCTCATTATAAAGCATCCTTGAGCCGGGTGTGGTGGCACACGCTTGTAATCCCAGTATTTGGGAGGCTGAAACAGGAGTCTTGCAGGTTCGAAGTCAGCCTCAACAACATAGCGAGACCATTTAAAAAAAAAAAATACATATATATACACATAGGTCTAGGGGTGTAGCCTGGAGGTAGAAGGCCCCTGGGTTCCATCCCCAGTAACACACACACACACACACACACACACACACACACACACACAAATAAAGCATCCTTTATAATAGACTAAACATGAAAAACATCTCAAGTGAATTACTGATTTGGTAATAAAGGAAGGGAAATCCTCAGAAACCAGAAATGAAAAGGATAAATCATTGATATAATCAGCAGGGGGGCCAGTCGTGATCCCAAGAGCATCTGCTGATCCCTAATGACCTACAGGTTTCAATAGCAGCATATATATTCTTCTCATGCCTACATACAATGTTCTTTAAAAGAGACCATATATAATGCCATAAAATGTCCACATGGAATGTTCTTCAGAATACACCATATACAATGCCGTAAAACAAGCCTCAATAAATTTAAAAGGGTTGAAATCATACAAAGTATGTTCTCTAGCCTCATGGAATAAAATCAAAAACCAGTATCAAAGAAATTTGAGAAACACAAATATATGTAAATAGAATAGCACACTTCTAAGTAAAGAGAAATTGGAATATTTTGAGGTGAATGAAAATGGAGATATATCATACTAAAACTATGGGATACAGCAAGCAGTGCTTAGGAGAAATTTTACTGCAGTAAAAGCCTATATTTAAAAAGAAGACATCTTGCCAGGTAAAGTGGCACACAGCTGTAACTACCCCAGTAACTTGAGACAGGAGGATCGCAGGTTGGAGGCTAGCCTCAGCAACTTATTGAGACCCTCTATCAAAATAATAAATAAAAAGGTCTGAGGGTCTAGCTTCAGGTAGAATGCCCTCAACAATCTAAACTTTCACCCTCAGACAATGGAAAAAGAAACACAAACAAAATCCAAAGTAAGTAGGAAAAAATAATAGACTAGACTAGATATTAATGCCACAGACAACAGAAAAACAGACAAAAATCGACAAACCCAAAAGTTGGTCCTCTAACAAGATCAACAAGACAGACCAAGGGGAAAAAAAGACTCAAATTATTAAAACCAGAAATGAAAAAGGGGACATTACTACTGACATTAAAGAAACTAAAAGTATTATAAGGGAATACTGTGAACACACTAACATCTAGATAATGATCAAATATAAAAATTCCTAGAAGGATACAAACTACTGAATCTAACTTAACAGAAAATTAAAATAGACCTCTAACAGGAAAAAGAATGATTTAGTAAAGCCTCAAGAAACTGCCTATAGTTTACACATGCAGTAGGTTGCGTCTCATCAGTCTGCCTTTGTGCTGTGCTCTCCATGCCTACCCTCTTCCCAAGTTCAGGAGCATGTGTAGGTCTCTACTCATGGGAGGTTAAACAAATTTAATACACAGGTTCTATTAGTTTTAAAATCTAAGTCAACAAAATGAGGTTATTCTGCTGTCCTCAGCACAGGTTTGCAGACATAGAAGCTTTTCTAGCCATCAAGTTTCCTGAATGGAGCTTAAAGGCCAAGAGAATGAACATCCTGGACATTTAGTTTCTTCAAACCACAACTTCTGGCTCCTAATTATTCTCCCTTAAGTACCTGTTCTTGAGCATCCTTCCCAAAAAAGTGGCTGGCAAAATTCTGCTTGATTTAGCATCCTCTGATGAGCCATCTGGAAGAAGTGACTTGCCGAGACAGGTCTAGGAAAAAAGGGCGAAGAAGCCATGTAGGTGTGGGAACTACAAGATTAATCTTCTTAAAGGAAATGTTCTGGGCACATGACAAATTCACTTAGAAATCACAACTTGCAATCAAACCATGAATACAAGAAAAGTATAAGAAGCTCAATATCCAGCTTCAATTTTCACAATATATTCAGGAATCTACATACCAGTGATTGGATTACATAATGACATGAGTTCCACACATGAAGTTTTACTCCACACATTAACTTCTATCATTTCATCACTAGAAGCTCTCCTCTGAGAGTTCAAGGGAAAGAACACTCATCATTGTATGCACTAATTAAGAGGTGCTCAATAGATGTTAAACTGAATTAAAATAAGGCTCGCTGTTTCCTCACTTGTCCTGTTATCTCTATTGAGATGCATACAGTGTTTCTGTGTACTCCCCAAAGCCCCCCCTCCACCTGTTTCTCTTTCACTGCATTTTCCACAAATTTTTAAATTTATCTGTCCTGTGTTCTTGAGAACAGGGCTACATGTTTTTCATCTATGTATCCACAACACAGTGACATTTGTTAGCAATCCATAAGTCTACCATGTGATCAATGAATCAAGTCTTTTTACCTGATTAGAACATCAAAAAAAAAAATCTAAACTAATGCTACTCAAAGTAGCTAGCCCAAGAACTATGTTATAGGTTTATGAAGCGATATTTTGAGCCAGAATTTAAGAACTGCTTCTTTTTGTGAAAAAGTCTCTCTTTGAAAAAGTGTCTAGCCCAACTAAATAGTGCTTAGTGATGCAGCTGATTTACATTCTTGCCCCACTTTGATACTGACATTTGAATGCTGAAGACATTTTCAAAAAGAAAAGCAAGATACTCAAGAATGGATGGCTAAAACTAACTTCTGAGTGTTCATCTTTATAAGCACAAGTATACTCATAGATCCCCCCAAAACAGATTTAAAAGCACCTATTTTCACTGGTAAAAATAAATAAAGACACAAGGCACTTAAAAACTTTTTTAAAATTGAAGACACATTTTTAAAAAACCTAATAAATTTTTAATTAGAACGTTTTCCTTTTTTTTTTTAAACAGGACAAGTAACAGATTACATCAAACTTCAGAACTTCTCAAATATCTAATTATTGTACACATTCCCATCTGTCTTGCAGGGAGGAATCTTGGTCGGTTTAACAGTTTTGGGTAAAATAAGCTGCATAATAGCATATATTACAATAATAAATGTACAATGTTTACATGAAATATGTTTTAGAAGCAAGAAAAGGATGCATCTGCATCAAAAGGTGACCTGTTAAAATGCCACAACTATTTTTTACATTCACTCTTGCAACAGGTTACAAGATGGGGTCACTAAGCTCAGATAAATCACTATGATGCACATAAAATACAGAAAGATTGGTTACTTTATATATTATATATATTCATATTTTCACACATTAGCATCTGAGACATAAACTGAGAATTTAAAATTTATTCTCTTCAGATAACAAATCATTTTTTATTCTTCATAAACATGGTGCCCACAAAAGCACATAGGTAAGGCACAATAGGGTTTTCTGTTACAGAATAGTGTGCATCATGTTTACTTAACCAGAAAACGTGCATTATCTGTGCAAGTTCATGCTGCAAACCCAACACATATACAATAAAACAAAAAAGAAACTGAGCTTCAAACAAAATCAAAATTGGTACAATTCCAGCTGTTTCACATACTCATTTGGACTGACAATGATATGGCAACAGGTTGTTTTTTAAAAGCCAATTGTTAGATTACAAGTAAACCTTGCTCAGCAACTATTTTAATCTGAAATCATAAACACTAATAAAGTAACTTTATTGAAACAAATTAAATACTGAGGCACAAACCAATGGTCATTTGTGCATTTACTATATTGCAAACTTTCATGACCCAAAATTCCAAGTATAATTTATCTAACACATTTTGCTGCAACAATGCTCCCTGCTTTAAACTTGACATATAACAGGGGTGATAACATCTCATTAAATTATAAATAGATTGGGAAAATGACTTAATCCCAATAGTACTATGTCAAAACCCTAGTAATTATAATAAATACAGGTTTTCAGAAAATATTTTCCCAATATCTGCCAATTGTTTCTTTATTGCTCACATAAATTTGAATCCATTATAACTGGTGCCAGAACTTTCACGCAAAATCATACTCAGGCCGTTTATATAAAAATCTATAAAAGATATTTTAAACATGTATCTAATACTTCCAGGTGTTTGGCTGTTTGATCTATGTGATAGTACAGCCATATGTATATATATGTGCGTGTATATATGCATTACATATATACATATACACACACATATATACACATCTATATATACAAATTAGATTATGAATAAAATAGAAAGCTTATTTTACTGCTTATGCAGACATCCTCACAAAACAAGACTACTTTCACCACCACCAGCATTTATACATATATACAAAAGCCAGTTTAAGTACATCCACTTACACATATATGTAACCATTAAAACCAAATAAATTTTCCCATATTCCAGCTGTAGCAAATGAATTTCTTACAAGCAGTAGAAACTGAAGGTTAAATTGGAAAATGAACAGTTTTACCACATTAGCCTGGTAAGGAATTATGCAGGTGACTGTATATAAAAATTCACATTAGTCCACAAGAAATTATGGGAATACAAGAAGCCTCTTCACCATGCTTTTGTGTGGTTATCCAAACACTTCTTGGTGCAAAAATATAACCACCATATCTGAAAATGCTTAATAAAGTCAGTGTTCCTCATGCAAAACTTTAAATGCATTGACTTAACTGAGCTCCAAAAACTGAATAAAACAATTATTCTACCTACTCAGCATTGCTGCCTCGCTGCTATATCCCTCTGGAACCTTAAGATTTCTGGAACTTTCAAACAGAGCTGTACTCAGCAATAAAAATATTACATACAAAAAGCATTTAAAAAGGAAGACAGGAAGCCAAACAGGAATTTTCCTATTGTATATAACAGTCCTAGGAGTGAAGAAAGTCTTTCAGGAGCCTCCTTGAGAATTAGCTAGGCCAGTCCGAAGGCGAAGATGAGACATAGAGTTCATATGTTTATTTGATGGCTTCAAGGGAGTGTTGCAAGTAAGAGCCTGGGGAAAGCGATGGTGATATCTATCTAGTCGTAAATATTTTACTGTAACCAATTTCCCTGTTGTAAGATAAAAATAGTATTTTAGATCTGCAAAAATGTGTTTAATATTTGTAGAAAAATTAACTGATAAAGACACATGAACACAAAACACAAAATCATCTAAAATTATTACTTTAAAAGTGCTAACCTTCAATTTAAAATCAGCTATAGTTTAATGCTAAACCACAATTATCTTTTCAAAATGTTTATAATACTTGAATTTCTTACCATCAAACCAAGAGCCATGTAATGCCTTAAAAGCCTTTCCAGCATATTCTGGAGACAGACATTTAACATATACACAACCCTGTGACATAAAAGAAAAAAAGAAAATGAATAGTCTAGTTTAGTAGTAACAAATTCAAAACACAGAATTCAATACTAGAAGTTACTTCACCTCGCGTGAATTTTTGTCTACTGCAATGTGAACGATGCCGTCATTATCACTGCATTTTTCTAAAATTGCTTCTTGAATCGCCAAATGCCACTGATCCCCTATCTCCCTAAAAATTAATAAAAACAAAAATCAACAACTATATTCCTACTCGATTAAGTCTTCCTTATCTCTTATGTCACAGCAAAACAAATGGGATGATGAGTCATCTTTATGTTTAAGATCCTATGCACTCGTATGTTGTTTTTTTCCTTCTACACTAATGTTAACTCATTAAAGTTGCAAAAGTTGAGAGTATTATTTCATCTTTAATGACATTTTCAAATCTTAAGAAAATCCTTAGTAAATACCTTATTCTGGTCCTCTCTTCCAAAATAATGGAAGAGCGATATAGGACAAACATTTCGCATAGTCACCTTACTATAATGAGAGAGCTTTAAGATTTCCTACTGCAGTAATGCACATTTGTCTTACTTGGGAGACACAGATAGTGGCACAGAGGAAAAGAAACTGCACTTTTAAATCATAAATCTTTTTTTTTTGTGTGGTACCGGAGATTGAACGCAGGGGCGTTCTACCTCCGCGCTACGCCCCCGGCCCTATTTTTTTATACTTTATTTTGAAACCGGGTCTCACGAAGTTGCGGAGGGCCTCACTAAGTAGAGAGGGAGAAAGAGACGGGGAGAGAGAGAGAGAAACAGGGAGAGAGAGAGCGAGAGAGAGACGGGGAGAGAGAGAGAGAGAGAGAGAGAGAGAGAGAGAGAGAGAAAGAAAGCACGCGCACACGCGCATGCGCACACGCGCATGCGCGAACTGAGGCTGGCCGCGAACCCGGATCCTCCGGTCTCCGCCTCCCAAAGTACTGGGATTACAAGCGTGTGCCACCATGCCCAGCTAAATCATAAATCTTCATCGTCGGCAATAAAATACTGGACTCGCATTGATTTTCTAATTATTAAGAAAAGAGGTAAGACTCCCTACAAAAGTATTACCACACTACTAATTGTTCTTATATCTGAAAAAGGGTGTGTGTGTGCGTGTGCACATGCATACATGTGTATACAGTGACAATGCTTTTCCACATTTCCAATTTTGCTGTTTCTTCTTTGGAATCTTATCAATTTTTCAAATAAATCAATTATTAGATGGGATGGGGTATTTTATACGTACTGCAATTTCTACTGTCAGGATTAAAAAAAAAAAACAAAAGGATCTGATCTTCCTAATCAGTAGACAGCTAAGCAATAGCCTCCAGAAAGTTAATTCTAAAAATTATTACAGTTTATATGTGAAATATTATGAATTCTATGGCACCAACTTTGACCGTGCCATTCTCTGGATGTGTGTGTCGTTATACATTCAGAGGAATTCCTCAAATATCACATTGACAAGTAAAGATAGGACCTATAGAGAGAAAGATACAAACATCTTTGTAGGGAATTTTTTACAATTAGGGAAATTTTTAAAAGGCACCTATTTTATATACGCATACACACACGTATTTTACATACATTTATACACATGTATATATTGCCTATTGAGATAAAAATGTTCACAGTCATGCGCAAAATTAATTTTATATTTAAAAAAGGGTGTTGTCACTGTGTCACTAGTTCACCTCAAGCATTTATGTGCTATGAAGATTTACAGTAAATACAAAGATTTGTAAAAGTTTAACAAATCTCTATACAACTGTGTTTTTGGTCAAACCTTTGCTTGGAATTTAATAAACGAGAATTGCATTAAAATTTCTGTAGTTGGAAATTCAGAAGGAAAACGGACTTTCAATTACAGATACAGCATTATAAGAATGCTTTCCATTTTTCAGCCAAATATTCCAAATAAAAATTACATGTATGCTTGATCATAATACTTACATAACTGGATCGAACATATTTCGAATCTTTAAACACGGTGTCAAACTATTTGGTGGTGAATTTCTTCTATCTAAATGAAATGCTACAAAAAACAAATTTGTTTTAGTATTTTCCATTTTTTATTTTGTTGAACGGTTTTCAGTCATTAGTTCAAAAAAATATCTATTGCATACTTTTACCACAAACCAGACCCCTGTGTTAATGTTAAGGTGAATTAAGATGGTCACTGCTGTCACACAGTTTACAGTTTAGTAGGAGAGGCAGATGACAGTGTTACCCAAAACACTGTGTTTGTGATAGGTCCTCAGAAAGAATACAGGAAGCTGTAAAGTTAATTTCACCTTGTCTGGAAGTATCAGATAATATTTCCCCCAAGGAATAAAACTTATGCTGGAAACTAAAGAATAAATACAAATTAGCAAAGTAAAGAGAAGTGTAAAGAACATTTTGAGCAAAGATAACGGCTTATACACAGCTCTTATGACAAGGAGGAGCTTGATATAGTCAAAAAACTAAAATCCATTCAATATGGCTGGACTAGAGATGGAAAAATCAGATTATTCAGGACCACACAGGCCACATTAAAGTACTTCAGCACCGTCATAGAGTAACAAAAAGCCATTCTTTTTTTTTTTTTTTTTTTTTTTAGTGGTACTGAGGATTGAACCCAGGGGCATTCTATCTCTGAGCTAACCCCCAGCCCTATTTTATTTTATTTTTATTTTTATTTTGAAACAGGGTCTCACTAAGTTGCAGAGGGCCTCGCTAAGTTGCTGAGGCTGGCCTTGGACCTTCTATCCTTCTGTTTCAGCCTCCCAAGTACTAGGATTACAAGCATGTGCCACCACACCCCGCTCTACTCAAGTGTTTCAAGTAGAGGAATAAAATGACAATATCTGTTTTTTAAAATTATAATTGCTTATGTAGAAACAAAAGTGAGAAATCACTTAGGTAGATACAAAGTGAATGTGAGGAGACCAGTTAGAAGATTACTCTAGTTGTCTAAAAGGAAGATAGTGATGTGGATAAGACAGGCCAACCGTGTGGATGAAGTAAAGACATATTAGGGAGCAGATGTGATATGACTTGTTGAAAGACCGAACGAAGGGGGATAGGGAGAGACTAAGGATGACCCCAGGTTTACTGGCAGAGCCAATTGAGGAATGGTACTAATGCATTAACTAGAGTAATAATGGAGAGGTGACTTTGGGAAAAAATGATATTGAGTTTGTATACATCATGTTGAATTGGTGGTACCCATCTCCTAAAAATGAAGATAAATATACGGCTTGCTACAAAAATCTGAAAATCAGCCAGGCATGATGGCGCACGCCTGTAATCCCAGTACTTGGGAGGCTGAGACAGGAGGATTGCAGGTTCAAAGTCAGCCTCAGCAACTTAGTGAGGCTCTCAGCAATTTAGCGAGACCTTGTTTCCAAAAACAAAAATAAAATAGGGCTGGAGGTATAGCCTAGAGATATAAGGCCCCCTGGGTCTACCCCTAGTACCACAAAAAAAAATCTGAAAATCAGACAGACTTAGATCAGATATAAATTTGGCTAAAGAGTTAACAGATATATGGTAATATAGACTTGAGAGGTGAATGAGGAAGATGGGGTGGGGGGGGTTGGGACTGAAAAAAAAAGAGGAAAGAGGGAAAAAAAGTGGCATCTCCAAAGCCCCAAGATAAAAGTGTCAAGGAGGGCTCAACTGTCAAACACTGGTAAAACACAGGGTAAAAGAAGGAATTCTGTTTTCAGTTGCATAGGGCCCTTCTACATGCATCTTTTAAAGGAAAAAGTTTGTTAGTGGCAACACCAAATCATCATTTTTATGCCATGCTTAAAGAAACCTTATCATTCAAGCTTTCTTTTTCTTTTTTTGCAGTACCGGGGATTGAACCCAGGGGCATTCTACCTCCGAGCTACACCCCCAGCCCTATTTTTTATACTTTATTTTGAAACCAGGTCTCATTAAGTTGCAGAGGGCCTCACTAAGTAGCTGAGGCTGGCCGCGAACCCGGATCCTCCGGTCTCCGCCTCCCAAGTACTGGGATTACAAGCGCCCAGCATCATTCAAGCTTTCTGAAAGTAAGAATTAATTGGAGAAAAATGGGAGTGATTGGATTTTTAGCTGCAATTCCAAAACAATTTACTTACCTCTACTAAAAATAATGCTATGTTTTGCAAATACTGATAAACATGCTTTTGTAGAAAAAAAATTACCATACACAATTTTCTTATATGTTGTTTTATGCTTTCCTGTATAGTAGAGGTTTGGGTATGTAAGGCAAACCATGTTCAAAACCCTCTATATACTATGACATGACACTATGCAGACAGTACGAAAACAATGTTAGGATACCCACAAAAGATACTTGGCAGGGGGATATGCAGGTAGAAAGGTGTTAGTGAGAAAGAAGAGGAAGTCAAGCAACAACTGGAAAAAAGAATAGCTGAAAAAAGTTATGATTCCACTCACATACATAATGTAAGTTACATATGTCTATGTTATTTAAGTAGGACACAAATTATGGTCCTTATTTACACAGAGAAATTAGATGGAAAGAATGCAGTTAATTCTGTAATACTATCTTGCTTGTTAAGTGAAAAAATGTAGTATCAAAGGAATGTTTGTTTTTATTAGAGTAAAACAACGAACCATTTATGTTTGCAGTAACAAGAAACAAAACGTGGAAAGACACATAAGAAGCTAGCACCGATTCCTTTCATGGGGTGGGACTGTAAAGGGAGTTTTGCCTTCCATACATTTTTAATTGTACTGTTTCACTTCACTTAAATAGCTATGGTTGTTTTAAAAAGTTAGAAGAAAATCACATATTTTTGTTTAAAAATACATACCTTGGCCTTGCCATACTTTAGAAGGTATTACTAATATTTTATCACAGGATGCAGAAGGTTGGATCCACCGCCAAACTAGAAAATCTGCACCACCTATTCTTCGTGTTTCCGTCCGAACTCTAGACTCATTAGCAGCAAGGAAGTCAACAGCTCTATCCCATACTTTCTTCATTTTTTTCCTACCATGTGAACAAAATGACACATTTATGATTACCCTGGCTTGTCATCTTTTGAAATGTAAGTGACTGAAGTAATAGTTATTGCTAACTGGCTATTCTTATCACTACTAACAGAGTTTGTTTAAAGTGCCTATACCTCACCTTAGATTTACTGAATTTCAATCTCCAGAGGTGATGTATGAGCATAATTCTGTGTGTGGGTGGGGGCAGGGATATACCCCCAGACCTTTTTATTTTTTATTTTTTGTTGTGAAACAGGTTCACACTAGGTTGTTGAGAGTCTAAGTTGCTGAGGCTGGTCTTGAACATGCAATCCTCCTGTCTCGACCTCCCAGTACTGGGATTACAAGTGTGCACCACCACGCCTGGCTATAATTTTTTTTTAATCCAAAAGCTTGACTGGCGATTATGATGTGCTGCTAGGGTTAGAAATGATGCTTAGGACACGGCATCATCTTTCATTTTAAAAAAATGAGTTTCCAATTTTTATTTTAAAAGCTTCATTAACAATAAAGTAAGCATTTAAAAATATTAATATAACACACTGGCTACTGCCTGTTTTGTTTTTTCTTTAAGCAAGATGAAATTCAAAGAAATAAGGTAGAGATTGATGACAAAGAATCAAGAATGAGCATATAGGAATGAGAATGATTTAGAAGTCCAGTTGTCTACATGCAACTCCAAATCAGGAGGTAAAGAGAATTTAGAAAGAGAGTGTAAGCCAGGCGTGGTGGCTCACGCTTGCAATCCCAGTACTTGGGAGGCAGAGACCGGAGGATCCGGGTTCACGGCCAGCCTCAGCTACTTAGTGAGGCCTCCGCAACTTAGTGAGACCCTGTCTCAAAATAAAGAATAAAAAAATAGGGCTGGGAGTGTAGCTCAGAGGTAGAAAGCCCCGGGTTCAATCCCCGGTACCGCAAAAAATAAAAAAAAAGAGTGTATTTTCATCTGTACAGTAAAACACATCTCTTGAGAAGAACCACAATTCTCAGTACAATTTTCAAGAATACAGAAGATGCCTTCATTCTGATTTACTTCAACTCATAATGCTTTGAACAAACCTGTCATGAGGCTGTATTAAGGAATCCCGCACATGTGGAATAGGCATGTATGGTTGTAAGTCTTTATTCTCCTGGCAAGCTTCATTATGACTTCGCAAAACATCTGAAAATTAATCAAAGAACTTAACAAATCAATATCTTCACATTATGCCAGTTTATCACACAATGACTATTTTAGAAATAGTTTAGATTTTACAAATATCATACCTATAATTTTTACCACCATATCATACATCTGCCTTGTCTCCTCTTCTTCTTTTGTCCAGCGATATTTCATATAACGCAGAACGACACAAACCATCACTACACCTGCAATATTCATATATTTTTGTGTTTTAAAATTTCTGGACCGTGGCATTCAGTAAGATTGCAGACAATTTCTACAATGATTATCTTAACCACCCTAACAGAAAAATGCAATAAGCCTTCATGACAGGGGACTGAATTAGCTATATAATTAAATAAAAGTACACAGAAAATTTTAATATTAAACATTTTCCAGTTTCACTTCTCTCTAGAAAAAAAACATTTGCTCTATTACATTGACAACTAAACATTTAAACTCTATCTTTCTAAAAAATAAAATATAATTACTCACAGACTTTTCCTTTGTAGTATTAAACTACTAGAAAACTTTTACTGGATTAAGCATACTAAATCATTAAGTAAACTGAATTATTTTTAAGAGACTAAGAAAAAAAAATCAAGGAATGACTACCTCTTAAATTCCTTTCACCTTTCTTATCTCCTAAAAAAGTCATGCAATCCAGTAACCTGAATAAAAATTTTAATTCTCATGACAGACAGTTTAAAATAATTTAATAAATTTAACTTATATTTTATTTTATAATAAGCTAAATTCTTCTATTTTCCAATTTTGTTTTCTAGGGTTATATACATACACTAAATACACTTATTCCTTCTGTGATATTCTTATGACAAAGTTTTATTTCTATCTCTCCTTATATTACTGTTTTCTAAGTCCTCAGTTCAATATTGACATTATAAAAAGCCCTCAACCTTAATTAGTGAAGACTGTTAAATGTGATTTATATGACATCTATCACAAAAGTAAGAAGTGAATTCTCAGCTCTGGCACTTAGTGAAATACAGACACATAAAAAATATTCTAGACTGTAGTTTATCACCTTTCTTATCCTAACAACTTACCTAAACATAATAACAATAGCCTGTGGGTTACAGTAATAAAAGCACGTCGAAAACGACACCAGAAAGACATCTGTGGTCTTGTGGACTGTAAAAACTGCACATCAGTTATATTTGTCAATTCTTCATCAGGGCCAAAACCAACACACCTATTTAAAAATAATTAAAGTAGAGTTTAAAATTAAAAAATCACTTCTTATAGTATACGACAGTCAAAATGGAAATCAAATCCTCTACCTTATTCCAACATCTTTCCCATTTTCTAAAATCCACTGCAGTGAAGTGTTGAATATATCTTCATATTCAGGACCTAAATCCTAACGAGAAAAATAAAGAAAATAACTATTTTTAATAATCCACATTCATTTGACTATCTGTAAGCTATTCTATATATATAACATACTCTACATAACACTTTATATAACATAATAAAAATGTATTATTACAGAAAAATTAAAGGAAAGAAAAATCACTATTTTCTCACAAATCCAATATAACCCTATTAATATTTTGCTATGTTTCCTTTTGTATCTTTGTATTTATAGATTTGGGAGCTCTTTTTTATAGTTTTTAAGTGTCAGTGAGAAGAGTAAGTGAATCACTTAACATTAATTTCAAATGAATGAATGACGAACCAGTCAGACTTGATTGTTCCATTTTCTTTTCTTTTTTTTT